>PVJA010010549.1:35461-57321 GCA_004027025.1 Myocastor coypus | reverse complement strand
CTATATGTATTAATCTAAACTGATCCGATGATGAAAATATGTAATATAACCATTGTTAAATTTAAACAATAAAAGAATTGGAAAAAAAAAAAAAAAGAAAATCCCCGTTTTAGGACACAGTTTTGGCAAAATTAGATTTCCTTGTGTTTGTTACCTGTGGCATTCATATTAACTTCTTGCTGCTGAAATGTGATCTGCCACTATCCATATTTTCCATTTCTCTTTTATTCACAGATCTACTCTACAGCTCTTCTCTCTTCCTGGAAGAAAACGATGCTTTGAACGTGCAGTATCCAGTGAAATGCCAGCATATCAAAGTGGATGATAATAGCTGACATTCCGAAAGCCTCTCTGATGTTCTGTTTATCTTTAACCTGGCTCTTTGTTCCTTGAATATATGGGATTTGGGGCTTGAGGGCAGGGGCTTGAGATAAGGTCTTACTATGTAGTCCAGGCTAGCCTTAGGTTCACTTGGTATCCAGGCTGGCCTTTTAACTCCCAAGATCCTCTCCTGCCCTAGCCTCCAGTGTACCACAACACTCAGGCTTCCTTCCATAAATGTGATTGTGCACTTTTTCTACTGATTCAGATACCTATATACTCATCTGGTTGAGGAAATTCAAAAGGCAGCATAGGCATAGGTAACTGGTTTGGAAAAAACCTGAAGAGTTTTTTCTTCTATATACATATAGTTTTTCTTCTATATACATATACTGCTGCAGGATATAGTATGTATCCTTAGTAAAAAAAAAAAAAAAAAAGGGCCAATGTTGAGGATGTTAATGTCTTTTAAGCTCTTCAGAAAAAAATGCAAGCCAGTAGGCTGAGAGATACTCAAATTGTCTGAGAAACTGTTGATGTAGTATTTGTTTATTGTTTCTAATTAAATTTGTAGTTTACTTGCCATACTTTTAATTTTTTAAGCAATCGAAATTTCAGTATTTGATTTTAGATTATTCTAAAATATGTGATATACATCCTAAAATGTATACATAAAAAGATACAGTGTCAAGAGCCTTTCTCCTACTTCATCCTTCACTCTAACTGCATCAATAGTTCATATACTTCTAGAATTTTTACTGTAAAGAAATACAGTTTCTTATTCTCCCCTTCTTTTACAATAGAAGTAGCTTGCTTAACAGACACTGTTCAGCATCTTGCTTTTCTAAAGTTGAAGATTTCTGAAAGATTTCTCCTTTAGGTTAGTGTTCTTAAGCCAGGGCAGAAAAGTGAATAGAAATCAATCCAATTATGAAATAAATCTTTATAACTGCATGCTGTTAAAAATGAAAATGTGTAAGATCTTTTTAGAAATGGAATGAGTCAGACCTTTACAGTCATATCTTGCTATTTTGAAACCTTTTATTATTAAAATAAATCAAATGTTTTTTACGTACAGTAGCTCTGTCTTTACAGTGTCTACATAACAACCATATTTATTTTCTTAAATGAGTAACGGAGGCCTCCACAGATTAAATGCCATGATAGTCTTGCAACTAGGGTATAGGCTACAGTTCCAGTCTGATATGGGGCTTTTATAGAGAAATAAGGACATTGAAGTCTATCTTGTGCCACTTGATCTCGGATCTTGTAACAATCTTAAGAGGTAGGCAGTATTATCTCCACTTTATAAAAGGGGAATGACTAAAAAATTAACATTTAGAGAGGTTAAATAATTTACTGGGCTGGAGATATAGCTCAGTGGTGCAGTGCCTATCTGGCACATGTGAGGCACTGAGTTCAACTCATAGTACCAAAAAATCCCCAAAACAAAACAAAATATTAATTCACTGAACAGTACAGAGAACCAGACCAGAATAAGACTACATTGACTGCAAACCTGATGAGTTTTTTTTTTTTTTTACTTAACCTAGGCCATATGCTAGAAAACCCAGTGTTGACCTCCGAAGAGGCTTTTATTCCACCCTTACTCAGCCTCTTCTCCCCTTGGTTTACTGTGCTCTAGCCCGGGTATCTTTGCCATTCTGTCAAATACAACAGAGCTCTTGTGCTTTTGTGCTGGCTGTGTTCTCCAGGAGCCACTGGGCTCTTCCCTCACCTCATTTAATTCCATGTAGTATACCATGTCTTGTACTTAAAGCTATGTTTCCTTCCAGAGTATAAACTAAATTTATAGTTTATAAATTAAAACTATATAATTTAGTTTTAAAATTATAATTAGGTATGTATGACTATGTGTATTATTTATTAATTTGCCAATCATTGATGTTTTATATTCAAGACTTTATTTCAGCCTGAGAACAATGCATGATATACTTAACTTAATAGGTGTTCTTTTTTCCCTTCCTTCCTTCCTTTCTTTTTTCTTTTTTTTTTTGTGTGTGTGTGTGTGTGTGTGTGTGTGTGTGTGTGTGTGTGTGTGTGTGTCTGAGACAGGGTTTCACTGTGCAGGTCAGGCTGCCCTTGAGCTCACTTTTGTAGCCCAGGCTGGTCTCTAACTCACTGATCCTCTTGCCTCAGCCTCCAAAGTGCTGGGGTTACAGGTGTGTGCCACCATGCCTGGCTTAATAGGTGTTCAATAGTTGTCTAAATTGCTGCTGTTCTATTCCTGAACTAGATATGATTTTAGGGAGTAAGGGTATAACTATAACCTGTAGATACACAGTGTCCCTCCCCTTCATAGTCTGGAAATAATAGAGTTGATTGAATGTATATATGATATACTGTGTACCATGTTAGTCTTAGAACATTCGCAGGAAGCAGGTATTACTGTCTCATTTTGTAAGTAAAAACACGGGCTCAGAGAAGTTAATAATTTGTCAGAGGTTCCTGCTAATAACTGGCAAAGGCAGATTGCCAGTCTGGTCTACAGTCCAAGTCTTATTTTTTGCCACCAAAACGTCCATCCATCCATCCATCCATCCATATTGCTATCTCATATATCTCATGTATCCTTCTCACCAGTGAATGTGTATATCCTGTCTGTCACAGATATAGAAAATCACCATCACTAGCAGCACATTAATTGTGATAGTATTTTCCCATAGGTTCACGGCTACTTTGAGCCTTGATCATGAGACATTAGCAAATAGTCTCTTAAACATTGTAGTAATACAGCAACTTCAGTCATTTGGCATATATTTATAATTATTTTTGGATGGTTTTAAAATTTGTGACTTTGCCAGGAATAACATCTCACATTTCCCAGAGGAGGTGAGTTTGTCATAAATACCATTTCCGTAGAACATTTCAAGGAACTTAAAGTTCTTGGAAAATATTTTTAACAGGCAACCCTTTCTTAGTCAGACTATGCAACCTTAGAAATGCATGTGCATTATTTATTATGAGTACTTGTATACATTTCTTGTACTGTTTAAAATTAATTGGTATTTAAATATTTTTTGCATTTTAGTAGATACAGAAATCAGAAATGGATTGCGAAAAACATTCTGAGGTAGCTGTTAAATTTTCTTTATCTAATTGTTCCTTCTCATTCAAATGGAAATAGGTGTTTTGGAAGATTACAATGATTCCTTTTTTTCAATACTCATTTATGAGTTTTCTTTTGTCCTTTAAAAAAAAATACAGCATATTCTTTTCTAGACTATTCCAAGCCAAAAAAAAAAAAAAAAAAAAAAAAAAAAAAAAAAAAAAAAAAAAAAAAAAAAAAAAAAAATACATTTTGCTTAAATCCCCTGGTTCTCATCCTTTTTTAAAAAGACTTCTTTCCTTTACTTAGCTTTTTTTTTTTTTTATGTAGATAATTGGTGTTCAGTTTGATTTAATATAAAAGGCCAAAGCAGGGACCAGAAATGTGGCAGAGTACATTAGTTCACTGTTTTTCATCTCCTTATAGTCTGGCTCTTTATACAGAGGCAGTGGCTAACCTGGTATGCTTGGGAAACCAAACATTTCCAAACTTATTAGTGGGAAATTCAAACTTTAGAAATTTAGAACCCACAACAGAGGCTTATGTTTTACAGTGACTACTGAAGTCACACTGTTTACCATAGAAACAGGATAGACAGGAAACCAAGAGTGTAAAATGTGAGACATTTTGATCCTCTAGAGTGGACTTCCAGGGTTGCTTTTTTATTGTTTTTAACTTTTTTAAAATTTTATTTTAATTGTAATAAGTAAACAAGATACAAGGGAAATAGGAAATTTTAATACATTTAATAGCATTTCAAAGTTAAGGCATTTGGAATGGTGTGACTTCCTTCTGAGCAAAAAGAACATGAATCAGAGTGAATAGCCTCTATCTAACTTTATTTGCTTTTCTTAGTTCTTAAGTTTGATTGATTTTGGTCATCTGAGTCTTAATGTCCTTGGACCAATAGTCCAAAGTATTTGGGTTGTGTTTTCTTTTTCTGCTGCTTCTGAGATTAGAAGACAGAACTGAACTCATAAGCACAGAGTTTGATTCTACTTCCTCTTCTCCACATCAAGTTATCTTAAAATGAGTATGTTCCACAGACTATATTAAGTTTGTATGAGGACAGTCTCACAAGATAATTCAGTGGCTGGGGATGGTGGTGCATACTGAAAATCTTAACTTTTGGGAGGCTAAAGTAGCATTGCAATTTCAAGGCTAACCTAGTGAGATCTTTCCTCAAAATGAAATTTTAAAAGGTCTGGAGATGGCTCTGTGTGTGTGTGTGTGTCCCCAACTCAGCCAGCCCTGGGGGCAAGGCTGGCATAGCACATGCTGGGGATTGAATGAGGTCCCTATGTGCTTGCCTGAGCTTGCCTAAGCAGGTGCTTTAGATCATTGAGTTATCTTGCTGGTCCACAATGGATATATTTGAATACCTGCTATATATTGCAGTGTTGAACAAGAGGTCTGCCAGAGATGAGAATTAAGATTTTTATTCCACTGCTTATGTCTGCCACTAATTTTATCCCTGAGCATGAGTTTTTCTCCAATTTTGTTATGATTATCTACTTAAGAAAAGTTTATTACAAAGTTAGAGGCAGTAGCCTTCATATATACAATATTTTTGCTTTGTGATTTTATTTTTTAAACAACAAAAATGATTTCGTATGCTTAGTAGTTGTAAAAAGTTTGAGAAAAGTACTTATCATCTTCACTTTTAAAGTCTGATTCTACTCAAAAGCAAAGAAAAAAAGCCAAAATCAGTTCTTAGTTTAAAATCCACTTTTCACTGTCACAGAAGCTGTGGGTCATAAGAAGCAGGAAATACTTAACCAAAATCTACTACCCAAATTAGTTTGGCCTTGCCTCATCTACCAATTACCTCAACAACTTTATAATTTAGAAAGTTTCTGAAGATCCTCAAATCTCAGTTCCACAAAATAAAGACAGCCAACAATATTGAAAAGTGTTTCTTCCCTTCTTTCCTATTTGAGGCTGAATGTAAAATCACATGTCAGCAGATTTTACGGCTTAATTCTGAATGGTTCTTAGGTATACTGAAAACAATTAAAAGTTCACGAGATTCAGATTCATTTATGGAAAGCATTTTTTGTTGTCTTTTAAAACAAAGAAGTATTATTCTGATGGCCAAATAATGGATTTTATAATCAGAGTTTACTACCTAGCCTCTGTTCTCATTTTATCTTACATTTTCTTCATAGTGAACTTCCAAGGACTACATGGGCAATCCTTTTTAGGACATTTCACTCAATAGCTCAACATTTTAGTTCCCATTTTCTGTGAATATTTTAATACTATCAGATTCTGCTTTTCCCATGATTCCCCTTTGTCAGGTCTCATAGTCTTTGCTGTTTTATGATGCAAAATATTGATATTTCTGTATCTACTACATAGGTTTGAACTCTATATGTACTAGATGATCAGATGATTGAGAGATGAGAAGCATTTTTTTAGGGAGATAATCTAGGCTGAATGGAGCCTACAGTTCTCAGACTTTTCTTTTGTTATTAAAGCAGAGAACAAGTAGAGTTGTGTTCCTCTTGTTCCTCCATTTCTGCAAAGGGAGGATTATTCATTAAAGTAAGGAATTTACTTGACAACACATGTAGATTAATTGCAGACAGAGAAAACTGGCCTGAGATTCTTAACCTTGCCTGTGATTCTTCACATCCTTTGGTCAGCCTAATGAATTTTATGAGACTAAAAGAATTTTATGGGGTGTGATCTGGGGTAAGATAAGTGGAAGCACAAATCATGGTAGAGTTGTTGTAACCTTTATTTGAAAGGCCCCCATATGGTCAGTTGTATGAAAACCTCAAGAATCATATGCAACCTCAAACACACTGCATCTCTTTTAGCAGTATGTGTTTATCTTAATCATATATGAGTTGATGTTATTTTTATTTTTTGTGGTGCTGAGTATCAGACTCAGGGCCTGAAGTATGGTAAGCAAGCACTTTACCACTGAGCTGTAATCCCAGTACAATGTTATTTTTAAAGAGTAATTTCCCCTTTAGTAGCAAGTGATTCATTCAAAAGAAACCACCCACAGAACAAGTCACCTCTTCTGCCATTCCCAGTTAGCAGACTGACAAGTTAAGGTACAAGGACTACAGCATCTCACTGTACTCCTGTCTTCAGTAAGAATTGAAGACTTTTTCTTAATTCTCACAAAGATCATAGGTCAAACAGCTATTTCCTTTTCTTCAGATTTATCAGCAGGATTAAACATTTTACATTCCATTTATGCTGTTTTTAGAATTTGTTTGTCTTGGGTTTATCTAAAAAGGTTTTTTTGAAAGAGGAACAAAACTTAGTTCACCTTTAATCTTTTGTTCCAGGATTGGTGGACCATGAGACACAATAAATCTGGCAGATTTGCTTCTGTCAGAGTCGTCTGTCCTGGAGCACTGACCTCATCTTTGAGGCTGCTGTAGTTACGATAATGGGAGCCCTCAGCTTTAAATGGTAGTTACATTAGGCTGTTGCACATATACATGTAACTCTTCCTCACATTATGTCTACTTTTTTTAGCTGGTGTTTCTCTGTAATGGCATGAGAAGTAATTAGCATTTTTATAAACTACTGTAATTGGTCAGAATTCCCTCTGATTATTCTGCACTGTATAGTTTCCTTTTTCTTTCTTTTTTTTTTTTTTTTAATGTATGTGGTACAGGGTCTAACTACACAGCTCAGACTCCTGATGAACCTGCTATTTTCATTCTACCCAGCACCGCCATACCCAGCCTCCACAGCCAGCTCAACGTGCCTGGGAGCAGACCCTGTGTGCCTTACAGTATGGGGAGGGGATCAAATCCCAGTCCCTGAGACTGCCTAAGCAGGTGCTTGTCACTGTAGATTTCAGCCTAGTATTGAAACGTGCATGTTTTGAAACTTTTTTTTTTTTTTTTTTTTTTTATGTTCAGGAAACCAAAACTTATGGAGGCTAACCCAGTCAATGAACAGTCCAGTAAGAAAAGTAGAACTCAAATTTGTTAACCCATTATTACTGTTTAGTCTCATCTTGAAGACAGC
This sequence comes from Myocastor coypus, assembly GCA_004027025.1. Lineage (NCBI taxonomy): Eukaryota > Metazoa > Chordata > Mammalia > Rodentia > Myocastoridae > Myocastor > Myocastor coypus. Next base: position 49,928 of record PVJA010010549.1, on the reverse strand, counting down.
ACAATTTGTCCATTTCACTTTAGTGTCACTAGTAAGCAAACTTGGCAACTGACTTTATTCTATTGTAATTTTTTTTAAAGTACTCCCATGTTGTCAGTACGTTTTATGTGCAGCTGATCTCTCTTATCATTGTTTTATCAACCCATTAAAAAAGAATGAGGGTAAGTCTTCTGTGTAGGAGCCACTGGTGATCTTAATCCTTGCTATTAATGCAGTGTTAGCAGTGCAGCTAGATGTAGCTAGTTTAACATTATGGTGTGTGGTAAACTCATTGTTGGGTCTGTTGTCCTGTCTGTACTTAAGGCAGTGTTGGAATTACTTAACTTTGAAATTCCAGGGCTGGGGAGATAGCTCAGTAAAATAAGCACTTGCCTGGCAAATGCAAGGACCTGAGTTCAGTCCCTGGTTCTGGGGGAAAAAAAAAATCCAGAGAAATTACTCTTCTGTAACATCTGACTGATATAAGTTTAGATATAAAAAGAATACAGATACTTAGGAGTCAAAATTCGTGCTTGAGAAAGGCAATCTTCAGGTTTATAGTTATTGCCAGGATAAGGCCTTTGGGCCCCATGAGTACATCTTCTAGGCCCTTAGCTGAGGCATAGAGATTAGAGAAATTCAGCGGAATCCACCCCTCATTAGGGCTAGCACCACTGTATTATGCTTGTCTATACTTTGCTTGAGTATATTCTGTTCCCTGTGGCGATTCACCTGGTACTCTTTCACCACCTTCAGTCTCGTTATTTTGGGGAGGGAATTAAAATTAGATGAGTGAGGTGGGCAGAAACCAAAGAAGCATCTGACTTAGCCTGCATACACAACACACACTGCATAGTACAAAGCCGATTCACTACCTTGATTTAATCTGAGCATAATTTGATTTCAGGTTTTTGTGTTTGTGAGTTCTATATGTTTATAAGTGATAAATTGGTTTGGGGCTCCTGAAAAGATACAGAAAAATTAGCCCTGCCTAGCCCACTCACCACTGGTAAAAAGCTTTCAGTTTATTCTTTCATACATTTGTACAACATTTTTGTCTCAGTGACTATAACTACTACCTATATAGCTGGTGCTAAGGAATAAGCTGGTTGCCAAACTGACCTTGAAGGAGTTTATAATTCAAGAGACAAGTAGTTAATGTATAATTCAAAGTCACCTCACAATCTGTAGTATGAAAGTAAATAAAGTTACCATTAGGCATTTACAGCCTTGCTTTGCATTTTGTGGGGAGATCTTTTGAAGACATTGCATCACTGAATTTTACAAGGGAGCTTGCCAGCTCAGGAGATCTGAGGAGTACATAATGCTTGGTTGGAAGATACTGAGAAGAGGTCACTTGTGCAGTGACTAGTTCAGACTTGAAAGTCCTTGACCATAGAGCACACACTCCCGGGCACCTCTAACCCTCATAGAGAGAGTGGAGTTCCCAAATAATCTTTTAAGTGTACTGACTATCTTTCCTTTTTTACCTTTCCTCTTTATTGTGGCTTGATTGAAATATATTTTCACCTCCTTCCTTTCTTATTGCCGAACTAGTTATTACCAAGAACTTTGAACCTTCCGTGTGTGTATGCGTGTGTGTGTGTGTGTGTGTGTGCGCGCGCACGCACATGCGCCTGTCTGTCTGTCTGTCTGTCTGTCTGTCTGTCTGTCTGTCTCTAATGTGTTCTATATCTAAATTACATCCTACAATGCCAAAACTGTGTCTTGGGCCTTGTTGGCCTCTTCCTATCTCTAATTAAAAGAGAAATCAATGGCGGGTTGAGACCAAGAATGCAGGGAACCTTGGCTTTGCCTCTATGAGTAGGTTATTTCCTAGGCAAGTTACACTATAGATGTCAGTATCTTCTGTAAAATAAGGAGTCTGGATCAGATTACCTTCACTGGCCCTTCCACATTAAAGTTCTGTGGATATTATGTGGCTGGGGAAGGTGTAGATGAGTGTATAAATCCACACCTTTTGAGACCTGAAGTGTTCCATTATCCATTTGCTAGACCTTACCAAGGTACTTCTCAAATTCACATTTATGGAATTGAACATTAGCTATTATGATGTAATATATGCTCTTATTTGCTTTAAACTCCTAGAATCGGTCAGTAGCTAGTGTAAAGACACAGTTGGGTGTACATCTGTACCCCTATCTCAAAGATGCACTTACCTAATTCTTTAATATGCTTTCCTCCTCTAATACAAACATTCTTCAAGCTTAAAACCAATATTCTTAGTAGTGAATTATATTTGGGAACTAGTACAGCACAGGAATGTGGGGATTATCATATTGGAGAATGAACACTGCCAATGATCTTCACTGTTCTTAGACTCAGAATTAAAACTATTGCTGTCCTATCCCAGTCTACTAAAGCATCTGAGAGATTAAGCTGGAAGATGGAGTGTTTCTTCCTGTCTGAAAAGGGAACCAAGCAAATCGGCTTGGCAAGCCTTCCCACCTTTGTTTGACCAGCTTTCCTAGTGCGAGGCACTGCATTATTAGCACAGATTAGAGTGAGGGAGAATCTCAACTTTGTTTCCAAGACAAAAGGGGATGTGGAACAGCTGACCAGTATTGATGATGAAGCAAAACATGCAAATTCCACCTTGAAATGACAACTGAAGGAAGTTCTAAAACTCTTTGCAGCATGCATTAAGCATAAGTGGCTATGTTGATAGCTCAGAAATGCTTGGGTGATAACAAAAGCAGCCATAGAAATACTCCCTAGTGTGTGTGATGCTCGCCAAATATGTAGTATTTCTTTGTCTTTAAATTCTTATGTAAATATACTTTACAGAAACAAATCATTTAAATTAAAGCTAAATGTCAGACACAAGTTAAGTAAACACTAAAACTTATTTTCAAGTAAAGATATGGCCTAGAGGATTAGATAATATATTTTAGATTTTTCAAAGATAATGACTGGGTATGTGAACAACAGATAGGATCTGAGTTCCTGAGGGAGATGGAGAACTATATTGCTTTATATTCTCTGATCATTACTCTATAATATTCATTCTTTTATAAACAGCTCTTTTCCTGCTAGCTTTTACTTTTTTAAGAAGATCTATGATTTTTGGCCCTATTTACCTTGTAAAATACTCTGTCTTGACATACTACATAGGGACAGGATATGACTAATGAGAAATTACTGGAATTTTATCCTTCCTCTCTTGTTTTTACTTCTTTATCTTAAAATCCTTGTATTACCAAAGGTAATGTTTTGGAATAGAAGTACTAGAGACCTTAAAACAAAATTCACAGATTTTTGAAAAGATAATTAGTGAAGATTGCAAGCTGACTGGAAAATTAAATTAGTCAAAGCTTGATTTGTCTTTTCATATTGGCTTTTACTATAGTCTATGTCATAGCACTAGGCAGATGTGTCACAAAAATACCAGTGATTAATAGGTTAATTGATATGAAGATGACAATGAACTTAAGCTAAAAATTATTGTATGTTTTATTTGGAAGTGTAAAATTCACATTCATTTCATCAAAATGTCTTTCTATCATACAGATTGCCCTAAGGACTAAGGAATGCTCACTCAGAGAACCCACTGCTAGATAGTGTATGTCCATGATAAGACTTGAACTTTTAGTTTTTTTAGTTTTTAAACTTTATGTTAGCGCAGCCTGCCCTGCGGGTGGGGCTGGTGCAACATATGGTGCCAAGGATCAAACTGAGGTCCCTGCAGTTGCCTGAGCTTTCCTAAGCAGGCCCTTCAGACCACTGAGCTATCTCGCCAGCGAACTTTCAATTCTAAATGTGATTTAGTATGTGATTATTTTTTGAAGTATGCTTTACAGCTAATAAAGGGAAAAAAGTGTACAATATTAGAGTGTGGCATATAGAAATTTTGAAATTGGGTTTTACTTGCTTTAAAAAAATAAAAAGTATACTTTGGGAAAGACAGCTGTTAGAGCTTTGATAGAGGTTATGATTTTCAACAGTTTAGCTATAGTTTATGATACAGATAGTACCCTGGGTATAGCTGAAACAATAATTGATGGTTTCTGTTTCCCTCCTCCTTTGCTAGATTCAGAAGTGCAGAATACCTTTTACCCAAGGCAGGAATTCTTCAGTTTGTAATTATTGCCTGTACTGAATAAATAACTCTTTTACTGCACATTCTGTACTACTCCACAGTGATCTATCTGGGTGTTGGCCCCTCTTTTTCATTATGGTAAGCTTCACTAGATTTGAAGTTATAGTTAGAGGGGAAATCCTACTTCTCAATACTAACTTGCAGTTTATGTAGTCTATCTTCAGCTCAAAAAACATATAATTTTTCATTCAGAGTACAAAAACCAAGTCTTGCATTGCTCTAAACAAAATTAGCAAAAACAAAACAGCCTTGTAAGACACAAAAATGCTAAGTACCAGTGCCATAAATGTTAAAATAAGTAAATAAAATCAGCTAGAGCAATTCTGGAAACCTAGGTATTTCCCAAATTTTGAGCATATCTTTATTTTTACTTTTTATTTATTTATTTCTTGTTCCGTACCAAGGATCAAACTCAGGACCTTGTGCTTACCAGGCAGGCAATTAAGTCACCAAACTCTCTTTATCTCTCTCTCTCTCTCTCTCTTTCTCTCTCTCTCCCTCCCTCCCTCCCTCTCTGGTCTGAGCATATTTTTAAGAAACATTTCAAATGAGATTGTCTTCTTGGGTATATTTTTACCTGTTACTGATAAATACAAATAAACTATGAATTTATAACACCTGAAGTAATTATTACTAAACATCCAAATAGTTATCTCAAATGGTCTTTTTACTGCTCACAGTATTAAACACTTTCAGTATTTAACAGTATACAAATGATACCCCATAGATTCTGAATTTATACTATGTATAATTATAAAACATAGACTAAAAAGGGAAGTAACTTTGTTAAACAGTTTTGTTTTACAATATATGCTCATACTAGATAAAATTTGAATAAGGTATTTTCTTTTCAATATTCTAAACAGTATATCTTTTAATTGTGTTTATTTTCATTTTCAAGAAGTAAAATACTGTATAAACATCTGTCAAATGTTCAGCTACTGTGCTGTAAGAATTCATTTAGAGAAGTTTTCTGGGTGTAAACTACTAATGGTTCAAAATGCCAGAGATTATTCTAGAGGCTTCATATTTAAATTAGTATCTTTTACATATTAACCAAAATAGTATTGTGATGAGAAAGCTTTAAATACATTTTATCATTTATACAGTTACTGGAATTGAAGTAGAAAGTTAGAACTCCAAACTCATAGTTCCTGTACAAAGGCACATATGCTTGTAAGACAATTTATAAGATTTTAAAAGTTAAACTTTTTAACTAAGTTCACCTTAATACTAAGATGTATATCTAACAGCGGGTTTTTTTTTTTTTTTTTTTTTTTGTTGTTGTTTTGTTTTGTTTTTTGGTCTTCTACATTAACATAGGGGAGAGGGGCACTAAGAAGTCTAGTACCATGGGGCAGTGTTTGCACTCTGCTCCTGTGATTTGAGGAAGCAGCAGGACCTGGAAGTAGAGTTGTATTACAATATAATCTCCCCCACCGTCTCCCTGAGGTTTTCCCAGGACAGAGAGGATTCAATGTGTAGCTTGTTTGGAAGCATCTGCAATAGTCAGCTTCCACTTCTTAACATTTAAAATTAAATCCCAGCCCTTTTCTCCGCCGAAGAGAACTTACTTTCAAACTCTGTGTGAGCTTGAAAAGGTCCTGAATCCACAGTTCACTAGATGCGCTTGGTGAAACCTGTGTGTGTGCACTTCGTGATGCTGAGAGGGTAAAGGCGACCTACAAGCTCCCCGGAGCCCGACCGCACTGCCCCGCGGACCGGAGCTCCTCGGCTCTCCCGGGCTTACCTGAGCTGCTGTGCCGAGCCGGGAGGGGCGGCCGAGCCCGGGCCGCTGTCGCGCCACGAGCGAGCCGGCTGTGCGCGCTCCGGGAGTCGCCCGAACAATGCGAGCGGGAGCCGAGCGCGCCCGGCCTTGGGGCGTTACGTCATTGCGCAGCCTTATAAGGCGCTGGGCATGTGCGGCGCAGGCGGCGGGGGCGCGGGTGACAGCCAAGACCCTCGGCAGCTCTGCTGCAGTGCGCCCGGCTCCCGCCGGCGTCCGGGCGGTGCGGACCCATGGCCCCTGCTCCCCGCGGCGCGAGTGGGCTGTGGGCCCGGGAAGCCGGCGCCCTCCTGCAGGGCTGAGTCGTTGGGGGTCGTGGTCTGTCCTCCAGTAACTTTTTCTCTCTCCCTTTGGGTTCCTAAAACTTCTCTTAATGCTTTGGATTCTTAAGTACACATCCTGTTATTCTCCTGTAAACTTTTAGAAATACTTTTTTCTTACATTTGTTTTTCGGTTGCTCGGGGGAAGAGGGAAAGAGACGTGAGAAGTCTGTTTTTGGACATTTCCGGGGGTGATTTAGACTTCAAACCTTCGTTTTCCTCTTTGTAGAGAGTAGGGGTCCTCAGAGGATAGTATTTTATTTCCTGATGATGTAACTACCAAACAATTCTTCAAGTGATGATGGGAAGGCCAGATGAAATCTTTTTTTTTTTTCTGTTTTTCCTGAAAGAATCTCCTCATTCCTCATTTCTTTCTGCATGCCAGTGTTTTAACGAAAGCAGTTAAAACTAATCAGATTAGTTGGCAGGGATACATTTCTAAAGAAAATTTATGTTTTGTGCTGTACTTATAAGGCAAAGTATAAAAGTAGAACTTTAGGACCAGTTTTAATCTATTTGTTCTCTTCTACCAGCATCCAAGGAAGGTAATATAAAATAAGGACAGAAGCAGAAACTTGCCAAGCATTATTGAGTTAAGCCTATTATTCTCTAGGTGGGACAGATTTACTTGTAAATACCATTTCTGATAAATGAGAATTAGCTTTTTAATTGTCTTGAACATAAAAGGAGCAACCTCTAAAGTGCTAGCCCAACTATATGAATCTGCTGAATAAATTAAGAACGTGGCAGTGTTATTTGCAAGCTTCAAATGAGTTGACTAGTCTTAGTAGCTTAAGTCTATTTAAAACTTCTTTTTAAAATTATGTTAAAATAGAATCGCTTCCTATTATGATGTACATATGTCTGGAATTATTGTTTCCATATGTTTGTCTAACAAGAATAATGAAAATAGTCTGCTTATTTCATTTTCTTAGTGTGGGGTGGAGAAAGGATGGTTATAGAGCTATGTGGTTAGTGGAAATGATGTGATGTAAGGATTCAGGGCACAAAAATAAGCCTGTGTCCTCTTTGCTAACCCAGAGCCTCACTTGCCAGTTCTTCTGAGAAACCCAAGGTCACTCCTGCTTAAAGAGAAGTGGATGACCGTGCCCTCCTGCTGAATTAAAATACTTGATTTGCAGTTTTTGTATTAACATTTTAGTGTTGGTTTAATTTTACTACCTTGCCTTAATTTTTTGAAATACACTAATCTTTCTGGTTTTTTATGGTTGTCTCATACTTACTACATGTAAGTTTCAGAACTTCTATGCTAGACTTTTTAAAATTACAAATGAGATAAAAATTACTTATGGAAGTTGCTTGAGGTGCACACAGCTGGGTCTCAGGTGCAAAATTTTGAAAATAAAGTGCCTTTATCCTAAGGCTACTATTTCTGCATCCTGTTTTGTGTCTTTTTCCCTCCCTTGGGGGAAAAGATTGCTCCTAAACTCTGACACTACCATTTCTTTCTCTCTCATATTTTACATTTATGTTTGTTCTTTTGGCTTCCTACTTTCCTTATAAAATCTTTATTATTTCCAGTATAATTTCTTCTCTTTTTTATCTCTATTCTCAAAGTAGAAAAATTGACTGACTATTAACACTTACCCAATGTTCTTAATGGCCAGAGGAAAGAGTGTTAGGGCTACTACTCCAGCTTTGTCTTGCTTGGTACCCTGCTGCCCTCAGAAACACCAGTCTCTGACTGAGCTGTGACTCAGCTTTCCAATTAAGGTCATGGTATGTGGCCACTTTCTTCAGTAACCAGTAGTAACCTTCACTTATTGAGCTTGTAGATCATGCCCAGTGACTGTGCTCTAACTGCATTCCATCGCTTAATTTTCACAGTGCATTTTGAGGTGGTGTTGCCCATACTTTGCAGATAAAGAAGCACATTTGGGAGGGTGAAGCAGCTTGACCAAAGTAAAACTCAGAGCAAAATGCGAATGTTTAATGCAGGCTAGAATTTAAATTCTCAGAACACTGCTCTGCTGAGAATCTCTCAGCGATGTTTTTAATAAAAGAATATTCTGATTTAGGTGAGAAGTTTCAGTATTTATTTTGTAAACTAAATGTTGAACTAGGAAAGTATATACCTATTCTGTTACCAGCCTACACACCTTATTACTATCCTGCTTATGCAATCATTGATTCTAGGGGATGTCATTTAGATGGAAGACATTTTGTATTTCTATATATGGCTAGACAGTTTTCTAGGAGGTAGCAAAAATGTGCCTTGTTCTAATAAAATTAGAATGACTAAATGTTAATAAAATTAGTGTCTTATTTTAATAAAATTAGACTATCATTTTCTACAGATCAGAGTCAAAGGTTTTGAGAAATGGCACCTTTATACTATTGAAGAGCCATGTGCATTGTGCTTCATTGGTGATAAGAGTTGACAAGTAGGCTTTTATTTCCTTTCTTCTTCCTGTAAAAATTCTTTGGAGATATAATTTTTGTTCTTTTAGTTTATGGCATATGTTTACAACCAAAAACCTAGTGTTATGAGCACTGTTCCTCAGACGCAAAACTGACAAAATTTTATTTCATAGCATAGTTCCATCCAGTTATTATAAATTCTTTTTCATTCATGATCAGAAATTTCTTACAAATAATCATATATACAAATTAAGCTCCCTTTTAGATCGAGGTAGAAGGATTACCTTAAGTTTGAGGCCAGCCTGGACTACATAATGAGTTCAGGGGCAGCCTAAACTCCACAGCAAGACTGTCTCAAAAAAAAAGGAGTCTCTTTTATAATTAGTAATAAATTTGTGCTCTAAATCAGCAACCCCTTTAAGGTGTTCTTTAGAAATGGTAAGAAGGAATTCTTTTCCATCTGTAATTCTTTTGATGGTATGAGAAAAGAGGTTTGTAGGGGCCAGGGAGACCGTTCAGCATCATAAGCACCGGCCTGGCAAGTGAAAGGTCCTGAGTTCGATCCCTAGTACTAAAAAAAAAAAAAAGAAAGAAAGAAAAGAGGTTTGTAGATGACAAGGCTGGAAACCAGAAAATGTCAACTATATTTATTCTTAGGAGATAACTTTCTAAATAACCCAAAGCCAGTGAATATCTGTAGTTTTCCATGATTCAAGCTAATGGAGGACAGCAGTTATTAGTAAAGTCAATTTAGTTGATTTAGTTGTTCTGAGTAAAATCAGTCACTGCTAATCATAATGACAACACCATTAGTATTTAACTGGTTTAAAATATAAATAATGTGCTGCTAAGCATGTCAAGCCCAGTTTACTTTTTCTTCTTTCTTTATGTATTTGATACAGTATCTCACTACACAGCTGACTCATAGTGATCCTCCTGTTTTTCAGCCTACCCAGCACTGGGATTATAGGTGTGTACCACCACACCTGGTTTTGGTGACCTGCTTAATGTGCACAGGGGTGGGGCAGGTATAGTGTGTGGTGCCAAGGATCAAACCCCGGTCCCTGTGCTTTCCTAAGCAAGCACTTAGTCTGTTGACTAAGTCTCACTGGCTAACCAGCTCACTTTTTGAAATAATTGCTCTTAATGTTCTTTCATGGCCCCCCTCCTTGCTTTGTTTCTTTTGTGTCATCCGAATAAGTGCCTGAAATACAGTAATTAATAAACCTGTAGTTTTCACTGCTGGTTCTTTCCTTGGTATCCTGTGCTCCCTAGGAGCTGTGCTTCAAGCCCTGAGATGATTAACTTTGACTGTGACACATTTGCTACTTCATATCTATGAAGTAACACATTGCTACAGTATACAGTGGACCCCTTCACCATGGTTTCAGAAAATTATTATAGGGAAAGATTTCATAAATTTTAATTCGTGCTGTACATTGTTGTAACTATTCTCTTACTGTAATTAATTCCTTGCTAGAACTAATTTATTAGTAAAAATTCATCATAAATGGGATGTTTAGGAAAAACAAAATTTATGTAAGGGTCAGTACTATTATTTTCAATTTCAGGCATATGCAGAGCATCTACAAACATTACCCTTTGCAGATAAAAGATTATCATATGAACAAAGAAGAGAAGAAATTATTATGTACCCACTCCTGTGTGGTAATCAGGACAGGATGGAGACAGATGCTGGAGAGCATGTGGGGAGGTACAGCTCCATAGTCCTGCCTTGCTTTAAGCTGCAGTTGAATTAGCGGGAGTCTGTAGTACTGACGTGTGCTGCATCACAGTATTTCCTTACATTCTACTGACAGCCTCCTTACAGAGCAGCTTTGCTCAGCACCAATTAATTAAGTTGTTGATCCTGTGCTGGTAGGAGGAAGTTGAAGGAACCCAGTGCCCATAAATAGGTAATTGCAAAGTAGAGCAAAAGGACATACCTGAGGATGAAAGCACTTTCTCTGTACTCCCAGGACAGTAATCTTTTCTATTCTTTTCTTTTCAGTCTTTCTGTTATCCAGGTCCCACCTGCTTACCCGTGACCACACTGATACCCACCGTATAAAGTATACCACTCCTTGGCTAGAGCAACATTTACAGAAGCCTTTAACTAGCACTTAATTGGCTAAACCCTAATGTACATACAGACTACAGTGAACCTTACAGAATATACTTACAGAGTCCCTCACTTTTATCTGCGGGAGTCTATTTCTAGGCCCCTATAATTTTGCTGTTTCCACAATATTTCAACTGCTCCTAATACTTGAGCTGATTTCGATTCTAGGACAGCAGTTTATACTCTTGACATCACCTCATGCTGATAACAGCAAAAGTATCAATGGTGAAATTATGGACAGGAAGTCCTTTCTTAATATTAAACTAAATGATGCTTCAAAAATTATTTGATATAATTATTTTGTTTTCACTTTAAAAGTAATAAGCATCCTCCTAATCTGGCAATGGAGAAAAAAAGTCTTATGCATACTCCTATCATGTGAATATTAGCAACTATTATGTTTGATGTACTATATTTCCTTTCAGTCTTCAAAGCATTTATAAAGCATAATGGTTTCCATACTATATTATGTGCTTATTTATAAAAAGTTCTCTTATGTGTTTTTGTACTTTATATATATATATATATATATATATATATATATATGTCATGTTAGTTGCTTTTCTGTGGATTCTGGGTTCTTCTGTAAAAGCACAGATTTATATATTCTCTTGAGGTGGCAGTCACAAAGTGAGCCACTCTCTACCCCTTATGATTACTATGGCTTTTGTTCTTTGCCATGTAAAACAAGGAAATCTAGATTTAGTGGGATCTTGTGTTGATCAGGGACTTTGTGGTCTTGATTTACATGGGGTGCTATGAGTTAGCTAGGGGAGCCCAATGAGCAAGCACCCCAACTTTGAGACTGAAGAGTCAATAATATAACACTATCATTGCTTGGGAAGCAGGAAAAGCTTGTTATTTAGGTCCAGTCCATTTGCTTATTTATTTCTGCAATTTTGTGTTTCCTTAGTAACTAATAATAGTTTTGAGAAATCATTGAACTCACAAGTATTACTGCAAAAGTGAAAAAAAAATAAGAATGACAAAAATCAGAGACGGAAAAGACCTATTAGGTCATCTTTCCTCTTTCTTGCCAGTACAAATTGTTCTCAATACTTTAGTTCATTTTTAAAGGGACTTTTTCAGATAGCTTGTACATCATGTCTTAAATAACAATTTTAAAAGAAACTAGATTTTTTTCATGTGCATGTAGACTTGATGTAATAAGGCTAAAATATGGAAAGAATATTCAAAATACAGTTTGCACAGGCTTTTATAGTCAAAGTAGTTGTATTAATCATTAAAATAACTTAGGATGTCTTTGGGATAGTTAACCAAATATGTCAAAACAGGTGAATAAGTTGAATTTATTTATATATTTGTTTATTGTATTTGGAAAGGCATCAATGTGTGAAAACAAACTTCAGTCATCGTTTAATCATGTAAACTCATTGACATGGTTCTAGAACATTTCAAACAATAAGAAACTTTTGTTTGACACCTGTTCTTATTCCTTCCTTTTTCTGTTTTACTTATGGCTGACAATATCTTCCCTGGGAAAAATGATGAACAAATGTTCTTGAAGTTCTAATATGGATAATGATCCCATCATAAAATCACATTTTAGAGTATAATGCCTTAGAAAACAGAGCCCACTGTTTGCCACTCCCCATTTCCTCTTTAAATAGATGAGATGATTAGCACTCACCAGTTTGAATAAGTGACTTGCTCCAAGATCCTATACAGTGGTTCTCAACCTTTCTAATGCCCTGACCCCTCAGTACAGTTCCTCATGTGCAGTGACCCCAAGCCAAAAAATAATTTCGGTGGCTACTTCAAAACTATAATTTTTCCACAGTTATGATTGGAATGGCTTTAGGCGACCACTGTGTTTTGGTTATTCAATCCACACTGGGGTCTTGACCCACAGTTTGAGAACCGCTGGAGTATATAGATGATCCAAGCATTATTTAAACGATGTGATTAGAAACTATATGCTTGAAATCTGTGAATTCTGTATGTAAACTATGATTTAATAAGGTTGTGGAAAAGCAAAAAAAAAAAAGTAAACAATGATTAGAATTATCAAAAAGAATTTAAAATAAAAAACAATGTAGCGCCGGCGAGATGGCTCAGTGGTTTAAAGTGCCTGCTTAGGAAAGCTGAGGCAACTACAGCAACCACAGTTCCTTCCCTGGCATCACATGCTGTGCCAGCCCCATCCCCAGGGCAGGTTGAGCTTGCCATCAAACATGAATGAATGAATGAATAAATAAATAAAAGTAAAAAAAATATATCTGAAATCCCAAGATTTAAAAACTTATTTTGGCTATACATATTGCAAAAATAATTTAGAACATTAACGCACTGGTTATTTACTTCACAGATTAGGGAAGCATTTTTTTTGGTAAGTAAATCTTTTATTGGATCACGACCATATCCATTCATTTATATACCTTGTATGACTACTTTTGTGCTACAAAAAGTTTGGCATTACTATAGAGATACAGGGTCTGTGAATCCAGAACATCTGACTATTAAAAAAATGTTTGTCAATCCTTGCTTTAAACTGTCAATTATGTTTGTAACATTTAAAAAATTAATATTTATCTTTAGTTTTAATTATATAGATCTTTAAATTTCTTTAAATACATCCAGATTTCTGCCCATTATTTGTGTTTCTTAAAGAGCTTTTACCATATGTTGGTAGGTTAGGTCTCCTAGAAGTAACTTCTCAGTTTTAGCTTAACTGGGAAGATTTCTGTCTTACTTTCTTTTTTTTTTTTTTTTTTTGTCTTTTTGAGACAGGGTCTCACGATGCAGTTCAGGCTGGCCTTGAGCTTACTTTGGTAGCCCAGGCTGGTTTTGAACTCACATGGATCCTCCTGCCTCAGCCTCCCAAGTGCTGGGATTACAGGCGTGAGCCACCACACCCGGCTTTCTGTCTTACTTTCTTTTTTTTTTTTTCTGACTTACTTTCTTAGGGATAGGATAAGTTAAAACAGGGAGGTTGGCCGGGCATGTTGGTGCACGCCTGTAATCCCAGCGCTTGGGAGGCTGAGGCAGGAGGATCTGGTGCAAGTTTGAAACCTGCCTGGACTACAAAGGTGAGCTCAAGGTCAGCCTGAACTGCATAGCGAGACCCTGTCTCAAAAAGACAGAAAAAAAAAAAAAAAAAAACGGAGTTTTATAGAAAAGCAATTTTTGTTATTAATTTATTTATTTACTTATTTGCCAGACTGGGGATACACAGGGTGTTTTCCTTAAGCTACATCTCAAGCCCTTTTTCTACTTTTTGTTATGGGACAGGATCATGACAGGCTGAGCTCAAATTTAGTCTTATAGCCTGAGCCTCTTGAGGGCTGAGAATATAGATGTGAACCTGGCTACTTTGCATTTCTTTCAAATGCAACATCTTATAGGTTGTGATTATCAATTCAAGTTACTACTTGTGGCCACATTATTGGGTGTTCTAGCCAAAAATGTAATTGATATTCTTTTTATAATGCTGAAAATATAAAGCAGTTCATTCTTAGGACCTCATGCTTGCCAGGCAAGTGCTATGGGGCTGAGCTGTACTCCCAGCCCCATTTAATTGAGAGGTATGAACTTTTAATATTAATGTTCCAGTTATCTTCCATGCTTGTCAGTCAGTAATTATGTACATGAGAAATTCACTGCCACTAGACATCCCATCTGCAGCATGGATAAGACTGGAAAGATGTCTTGTGTCCACTCTTTAACACTTGTTCTTATTCTTTTTTTTTTTTTTTTTTTTTTTTTTTTTTTTTTTTTTTTTTTTTTTTTTTTTTTTT
>PVJA010010549.1:25340-35361 GCA_004027025.1 Myocastor coypus | reverse complement strand
GTGCTAGGATTACAGGCGTGCGCCACCACGCCCAGCTTTGTTCTTATTCTCAAATGAGAACTTCAGCAGATGAGGGCAATCTGGATGCGACATCTCTCAACCCATTTATCAACAAGGTTAATTCTGCTGATCTGGCTGGCTAGACAGGCAACCCCTTCTTCTCTATTTCCATCTGCATCCTTCCCAAAGCTGCATGCTTAGTGGAAGAGGACGACCAGTCCCAAGAGAGGAGGTAAAGGAAGATCATTCCCTTCTTCAAGGGTATATGAATAGCTATGCTACCCTATTGGAATCCTCAAACAAGCTCTCAAATGAGAAGTTAAGTGTTTTGTGCAATATCCATCATTAATCAATGGTGAATAGCTTCTGAGAATTTGTTTACCACTCCAGCAAGTTACAGCAGTTCATTCTGAACTGAAACCATCTGCACTCATTCCACTGATTATTGTTTGTCTTTCCATGCATCCTTGTTGAACAAAGGCATTGTTTTGACATGGTAGCTTTTAAGTATTTGAAAATGGTTTTTCCTGAATCTTCATCTGTTTATATTGTTTTACAACCTGTGTCCAAAAGTTTGGTGTTCCAGCATAAATATTTCAGTAGTATTGGAGCCATCTTCTTTTATTTTGAGTACACGAATTTGTGTTTATTTGTGTAAACAGATTTTCTTAGCACCTTAGACAGATTATACTGTTGAGCCATGGAGTTTACTGATCTCTGGACTTCTACTTAACAGTCACACACATAAGTATTTTCATCATGTACTGGTTCAGTGATAAGCTAGGGTAATTCTATACTGGTCTCATTTTTATTACATGTATGACAAAATAGCAATAACAGTTATTCAATGATTATATTCAGTTCTTAATAAAAGTCTGATACTGCATGCTTTACATACATTATCAACTTTGAGGGTTTGAAATATAGTTCATTAGTGCAGTACTGGTTGGGCAAGCATGAGGTCCTGGGTTTGATTCTTGGTACCAAAAATAATTAATTTTGGTCCCAATAGTGACCTCTCAGCTAGTTAAGTGAAGAACCAGAGAGGTTCATTAAAATTGCCCAGCATCACAGATCTAGTAAGTGATAGCATCAGAATTTCACCTGTAGGGGGCTGATCCACTCGGGTCCCCTATCTGTTCCTCTCTCGGACAGGAGCCCCCCCCCCATAAATATATTCTGCTTATTTAAAACATTTGAACTGTAGATGCACCTCAGCAATTTCATGTAGAAATTACATTCAGTGTCTTCGAGTAGGATTTCATTTGGGGTAAGAGTGCTGACATAAAATCATGAACCTTTGTACTTCCCTTACCTGTATGTTTGTTCACTGGGCTTATACAGTGCAGAGGAAGAGTGAGAATGGGTTTTGAAGATCATCTTGCAGTTCATGGGTCTGAGACTTGGGCTGTGAAGGTGGGAAGTGCTCAGACCAGAACACAGGACTTCTAACTGCAAAATCTGAAAGTGTTTATGCTTCATACAATTTCTTGTCTTCCTCTCTTCCTCCCTGTCTTCTCTCCCTATTTATGACACTATTAACATGAAGATAGTAACAATGGAAGTGAAATGAATGCCATGTTTCAAGCTGATTATATTTATGCCAGTTGTGAATTTGTGATGTTGTTTAACTTAATCTTTTGAGATTCTGATACAGATTTTAGAATTTCATGAAATACATTGTTAAATTTGCATTGAATGAGTTTCATAGTCAAAAATGCAACTTCTAGAAAGAAGATCCAAGTAGTATAAAAGGAATTGCTGATGCTTACTGAGGGCCTACTGTCCTCTGATGCCTGTTGGGCTCTCAGCTGTCTCAGCCCTCCTTTCCTCTTCGTGAGATTCTTTAGGAGGACTGTGCATTCTATAAACCTGATACAAGAAAGAGTGGAAAGAAGTGCTTCAAATCCAGCAGGGGAAAGAGAGGGCAATTTGTGCATGAAGTACTCACACCTGTGTGCTGTTTGCTTTTGGTTCATTTCTGTGCCATTTGCTTCCCAACCATATATATGCAGGTTATGATGAACAGCTATTTTCAGTAATCAATTTTAGCTATCATTCTTTTAAGATCTATGCACCAAACTAGTCACTCTTACATTTAATCAAGTTTCTTATTTCCTTTAACCACAAATATTATTTACTAATGAAGTATCATCCATAAGAAAACTTTTAAAGAAGCAAGTGAAAGAAAGTGTGTCTTGTGCTACTTAGCCTATGGATTTATGATGAAAACCAGAGGTCAGACTCAGTTTCCTTTTCTTAGTCAGCTGTGGCCTTTTAGTGACTTCTTGGCAAAGCTTAGAAGACAGTGGTGCTGATTACTTTTTAAACATAATCAAGTTTAACAAAACCTTCAGCTGACTTTGAAACATGCAGACACAACTTGCATGACAGCTGCCCAGTAATACCTAAAGAACCTGATATAGCTCACTTCCACTGGAAGCTCAGAGGGCCATTGAGTGGGAACCCAATATTCTCAATGATTTCCACTTTACTCTCAGGTTTATCCCGATATATCAGTGTACTCTGATAAGACTAATATAATAACAAGTCTTGCTACTTTATTACTAGACTAGATTATGACACTCAGATTATGCTATAAGTTGATTTTTAAATAAATGTTAATATCTTATAAACAGCCCAGTTATATTTCATTGTCTTGCCTTGTTTCTGACAAAAATTGTTATTTTTGTTGTTTGGGTTTTAGTTTTTGGGGATGGGGTCTCACAATGTTGTTGAGGCTAATCCTTTTTTTTTTTTTTTTTTCAAGAGTAGGGTTCGAACTCATGACCTTGTACTTGCCAAGCATGCACTTGCGCCATGGAGCTATCTCCCCAAGGCTAGTCTTGAATTCACTGTGTAGATATAATTGGCCTCCAAATCAGTCTTCTGCCTCATCCATCCTCCAGAGTACTGGGATTACAGGCATGCACTATCATACTTGGCTAAAATGTATATGTTAAGTTCAAGAGCTTAAAATTTAGCAAAAGGGCCAGGTGTAGTGGCGCACACCTGTAATTCTAGCACCTGGGAGGCTCAGGCAGGAGGAGCTGTGTGAGTTCAAGCCCAGCCTGGGCTACAAAAGTGAGTTCAAGGCCAGCCTGAGCTGCATAGCGAGACCCTGTCTCAAAAAGACAATCAATCAATCAATAAATAAATAAAATTTAGCAAGAATTCATAGACTTGTTTTTAAATTTCTTAATTTCCTTTTATTTATTTTGGTTTTGGTTTGTGGCAGAGTTTTGATAAGTAGTCCAAGCTAGTTTTGAACTCACTGTGCAGCTGGACTGACTTCAAACTCATGGCAGTCTTCCTGCCTTAGCCTCCTGAGTGCTGGGATGACAGGTGTACACCATAATTCCCATCTTTATTTCCTTTTTAGACTGAAAGTATATAAAGTGACTTAGATGTCATTTGACCTTTGAGATTTGCTAACTTTTGCTTAACAAGTCATTATCATCCACTTGTGGCTCTTGTTCACCCAAACTTTGATGATACCTGTCCTCCTTTTCTTCCCCTCTTTGCACATTCAGACTTTCATTTCCCAACAACCGTAACAGAAAATGAAGAAAAGTTGAATCCAGCTCCTTAGGTTAGGAATAGGGAATCTATTTCCAATGGTGATTTTCAACAATTAATAGTACTTTTTTTACATAAGGATAGTTTTGAAAATACACACTTTTGTTCATTCTGCTTGCTTACTGGAAAGGAATTGGGTAAATAAAATGCTACATTTGTTAGGCATGGTAAACACAAGCCTGTCATCCTATTACTATGGGAGACAGATGCAGGAGGATCACAAATTTGAGCCTAGCCTGAGCAACTTAGTATGATCCTGTATCAAAATTAAAAATAATAAAGCTGGGCATGGTGCCGCATGCCTGTAATCCCAGCACTTGGGAGGCTGAAACAGGAGTATCGATATGAGTTTGAGACAAGCCTGGGCTACAAAAGTGAGCTAAATGCTATCCTGAACTGCATAGCATGACCCTGTGTCAAAAAGACAAAATAACGATCATAATAATAATAGAATAAAAATATTAAATAAGGACTGAGGATGTAGCTGAGTGGGTAGATTCTTGTTCATTCCTCAGAAGGGGTGTGTGTGTGTGTGTGTGTGTGTGTGTGTGTTACATTTTCCTTTCTAAATTGTGGGTAGCAGAATATTCAAGCAGAACACGGTGAATGGGTACATGCATATGTGTACATGTAAAGTGATTTATAGGTATAAGGAATTGTACCTACTCTACATTCACTATGTTCTCTTTAGAGGCATTCAGCAACTATCAGGTTGAGTATGTTCTTGCGTTTATCAGCACTCTGAGTTGGTGACAGCAGGGGAGGAAGTGTAAAGCATATCCCAGATTTTGGTGGGTAGATAGAAGTAAACAAAAGAAAAAATTAATATTGACTTAGAATTCTGTGCTGAAAATTTTTGTAAAAATACTAGTTCTTGAAATGTCTGTTCTGGGGCCAGTGAGATGGCTCAGTAGTTTAAAGAGCTTGCTTAGGCAAGCTTAGTCAACCACAGGGACAGTGGTTTGATCCCCAGCACCACATGCTGTGCCAGCCCATCCCCAGGGTAGGCTGAGCCGACCATAATATAAATGAATGAATGAATGAATGAGTGAAATACTGTTCAGTGTTTACAACAGAAGTTAACATCTCAATTGGACCTTGAAGGTGAATGAATAATTTCAGAAATGAAAATGACAAAGTAAAGGATATTGGGGGTTGCCTGGGGTCACTGATTGGCTCTTACGTAGTGGAGCTGGGCCTCTGAAGATTGTTACTCATGTGTGCATGTTGAAACCCTGGCTGAGCAGATCACATAACACAAGGCCAGACTCTGAATGGGTCTTAGAATTCAAGTAAATTTGGGGTTATAACTTCATGTATGTGATTGGGTAACACAGACAACTTTGGAACAGTTAAATAATATACTGAAAACAATTTTAAATTAGTCACATTCTTATAAAGGTCTTAGTTCCATATATTTAAGTGTAACATATACATATGCAAAGGAACTCAAAGCACATGTTAGTGATTCCCTTCAGTGCTATCATTGAACAAGTTGGAAGAAAGCAAAATCCACAGAAAAATTTTAAATGTATGCTCTCAAAAATCAGAATAGCCGGGTGTGGTGGCTCACGCCTGTAATCCCAGCACTTGGGAGACTGAGACAGGAGGATCAGTGTGAGTTCGAGACCAGTCTGGGCTACAAAAGTGAGCTCAAGGTCAGCCTAAACTGCATAGTGAGACCCTGTCTCAAAAAGACGTAAATAAATAAATAAATAAATAAATAAATAAAATAAACAAACTCTTTAAAAAAAATCAAAAATAGCTTTATAGCTTTGTAATTAAATAAGAAAGTTTTTTTGATAAAGATATTAATTATTGGAGGACCTGAGGTGATAACTCAGCAGTCTAAGCGCCTGCCTGGCAAGCTCAAGAACCCAGGTTTGATCCCTGGTACCACATGGTGTGCTGGCCCTGGACCAGGAGCACCATGTGGGCCACTGAAACTGGGCATGGTGGCGCATGCTTATAATCCCAGCCACAGAGAGGCTGAGACCAGAAGGTCACTATGAGTTGGAGTGCATAGTGAGACCCTGTAACACATAAATAAATAAAAGATTTTTAAAGAAAGCGTTGAATTGGAGGGCCAAGGAGATAGCTTAGTAGAATAAGTGCCTGTCTGGCAACTGTAGGGTCCTGAGTTCAATCCCTTGTACCTGGGGGGTGGGGGGGGGGAATGTATTGAATTGGCTGCTAAAGAATGGGTTTTTGTTTTGTTCTGGTTTGGGTATTGAGGATCAAACTGTGGACCTTGCACTTGCCAGGAAGGTGCTTATGCCACTGAGCTATCTCCCTGCCCTGCAGATACACATTCTTGACTACTAACTTTTGTATTAACAATTGCATTTATTGGCCATGGAAATAAGAGTTGAGGAAAAAATTTCTCTAGAACACTGTTTCCTGAAATATTGACATTTCATCTGTAGTTTTCCATCTTTTAGAGAAAATAATCTGTGATGATATTCATAGGATGAAATAGTAAATTGTGATATATCAGATTTCATTGCAAAAAAAAGTAGCTCTTAAATTTCTGATTCTTTTTTTCTCTGTATATACTGCGCTTTACACATATCACATCTGGATCATTTATCTGCCCTTTCCCTTACCTTCTTCCCATCTCCAAAATGTTTGCCTGTTTGGTTTATTAATTACTGGGAAAATGTTCTGGAATCTTCCACTATGATACTAATTAGTTATTCTGTCCGTTCTTGCTTTACATTTTTGAAATCATATTTATAGATTTAAGCTACATTCAAGCTATTCCTGGGATATGTAATCTCTCCATATCATATGACTACTCATTTGCAAATTATTTTTACCATAAAATTTTTTTGCTTGATAATATAAATGTACAACTTGTCTTTTGATTATTACTTGCACAGCATACTATATTTTTGTGTGGTAGTACATCTTACATAAACTGGAAATTCCCATTCTAATAATTTTAACTTGCTTTTGTAATCTTTACCTTTTATCAAGATCATTTTAGTCTATATTTATGGTAATTGACAATGTATTTGGACTTGCCCATTTTTTTGTATTTTAGAGAAGGGTCTACAGGGTGTTCAGGGTCTAACTACTAGATTGAACTCATGGTGATCCCCCTGTTTACAGCCTCCCAAGAGCCAGGATTGTAGGCATGCACCATCACGACAAGTCTTGCCCTTTTTTTTTTGGGGGGGGGGATGTTCCCCAGGAATTGAACTCTTGACTTTGTGCTAACTATAACCCTCACCCTTGACCTCTTTTCTAATGATTCTTTTATGCCACTTTTTGCTCTTGTATCTTCTTTTCAACATTTTAATTCATTTTCTGCCTTTCTATCAATTACACATTATATTTTTACTCTTATAGGGATTATTAATTCTTCCCGTGTTAAATGTTAAATTCTCAGTCTAAATCTGATCGGAATCTTGATCCTCCTCCTCAAAAAAAAAAAAAAAAAAAAAAAAAAAAATTAAATATTTAGAAAGTTTCCAGGCGAGCAAAATGCTTCAGCAGTCTAAAGCACCTGCTTAGGCAAGCTTAGGCCACTGCATGGACCGCAGTTTGATCCCTGCACCACGTGCTGTGCCAGCTCCACCCACAAGGTAGGCTGAGCCTGCCATTAAAAAAAAAAAAAAAAAAGGAAAGAAAGCTTTAACTTTGAGCATAATAATGTATTTGTTACAGTTACATATTTTAGTTGCATCATTTTTTAAAAATTCAAATGAGATTATTATCATTATTGTCAATCTTGGTTTAGGCATAGCAACATATTTACAGTTGCTTTGAATATCATTCCTTCTTTTATTGACACATTCTCTTGTGTCATCACTTTCGTTTAAATGTAACTTTCAAAGTCTCATTAGTGAAAGTCTGTTCTTTGCATGCTGTCTTCTTATTTCACCATTTTTATTTTGCTTCTGTTCTTAGAAAGATATTGCTGGCATACACTTCTTGGTTGGTTGGCACTTGTTTTTGTGTCACCGTATATGTAGAAGCTGTTGTTCCTCTGACTCCTGGTTTTCTATGTTACTGTTGAAAAGCGAGTCATCATCACATTATCATCCCTTTTTTCTCTAGCTGCTTCTGTGACAGTTTTATTGTGGTATATAGATTCTATCTTAACTTTCCCTCCTTGGGTTTCACTTAGATTTGAACCTGTGAATTGGTGTCTTTGTTTTGTTCTGAAAAATTTTCCTCTCCTTAATTTTTAAAACTTAGACACATGTTAAACTTTCTGACTCTCCTCACATGCTATAACTACTGTTTCAGTTACTCTTTTTTTCTGCTCTTTAAACATATTCAGTATAATTTCTTCAGATTTGTCTTTAGTTCAGTAATTCTTGTTGCTTGGTTTGTAGTTATTGCATACTTCATTTCCTTTTTTTTTTGTTTGGAGATTTTTTTTTGTGGTTCCATTTTTAAGTAGAAATATCAGTCCTCCTGTTCTGGGATTTCACTCAATCTTTGGACTCAAATACTTCTAGTAATTTGCCACTTCATAAATATATTTTTAAAAATGTGTACCATATTTTGCATTTTAAGATGTTTTTATTTGGGAATTTTATTGATAAATACTATAGTTCCTTTCACCATCAAAAAATGGCTATTGGAACAATATAATGTAATATTAAAAGTCAATCTAAAAATGACATAAAGAAATACCTAAAAGGAATTATTTCAGAATGATACGTTGGATTTGTATGGTCTGTTTGCTAATAAATAGAATTTTAGCTTGACTTATTAAGAGATTACATCTCAGCATTCTCATTCATCATTCAGTTTACTAATAGGTCACCAGTAATTTTTCAGCTGTCAAATAATACCAACATTGTCTCAAATATAAGCTCAGTTATTAGCAAAATTTTAAAAATGTTAGCCTTTGGTCTTCAACTCCTTAAGTTTAAGTTTGGGTCTTTATTAAATCCATATACTAATAGGAAAATTGGTCTCCTAGAATAACCAAAATCATGGTAAAGGTAGCTTTTTCTGATTTATCATGGTTGTTACAATATAGTTGAAACAAATATAGATTAATGAGAGTCTAGTGTAAAGAGAAGAACTAAGAGAGAAGTTAGCAAGCTCCTCATTTTCACTTAGCCATTGTGAGCAGTAGGGTGTCATTAAGGTCTCCTTCCTAGAGTTTTAGGAGAAAATTCTCACAAGAATGATGCCTTTGAAAAAGCCTCCTTTGAATTAGGGAGCTTTTTACAGAACACTAAATAAAATGTCTGCTTTTGGACAGTCAATAAGGCACATAGGTTTTATGTCATTGAGGATGATGTAAGGTGGTATGGTTTTATGTCATTGAGGAACTCCCAAGATATGACAGTTTCAACTTGTTTGCTTCCATTTGAGACCTGTCCTGAAAGTAGTGGACCAGGTTCTCCCAGTGGTCCGGAATGTAACTAAAACATGGTGACATATTAGTTAGGATTCTCCGAGTGGCAATCAACAGAAAATGTCAACTTCTGTTGGTTTAAGTGTATCACTTCACAAGAAAAAAAAAAAATTGGGTGGACTCTAGATGTGGCATATTGTCTCTGGTTCTCTGATTTTGGCTCTGACCTTTGCCCTTTAAAGCCTGATGACCTCCGTATTTCCATCTCATCCATACATGCAAAACCCAGATATAGAAAAGGGACATCTCTTTTGCTCATCTCCTTTGAAACTAGGAATCCTTTTTTAAAACTTGTATCCTCCTGCCCCTGATTTCATATAACCACCCCAAAAGCTTGCCTTTATGTCTCCACATACAGCTGAAGTAGAGGTGATAAGAACCGTGAATGTAAGCTGGGCGTGGTGGTGCATGCCTGTAATCCCAGCACTCGGAGGCTGAGGCAGGAGGATCAGTGCGAGTTCGAGACCAGTCTGGGCTACAAAAGTGAGCTCAAGGCCAGCCTCAACTGCATGGTGAGACCCTGTCTCAAAAAGACAAAAAAAAAAAAAAAAAAGTGAATGTACATAAAGAATGATTCCCACCTTTGGATCATGTATGGCTTGCTTAGATGAAGAGCTTAGAATGCTCTGTGTGTCTGTTCTCACAGTGTTCTTACAGGAAATCAGAGGGAGATTTGGAGACATCTTTCTGCTTTCTGTATATTTCTACTGATAAAATTAACGTCTAAACATTTTAATACTAAGCTAAAAATATTGTCCATTTTATAGAACCTTAAGTCTTCTTCTAGATCCGAGACTAGATCTTAGTTCTTTAGGGATGAATTTTTATGTATTTTTCTATCATAGTATAGATGTCTTAAAAAAAAAAAAAAAACTAAGAAAAGTAGACATCGGGCCAGACAAATAGCTCAGCTGATTAAAACACCTGCTTAGGCAGACACAGGGCACACTGAGACTGGGTGGCTGAGACTGGGTGTGGTGGCGTGCACCTGTAATGCCAGCTCTTGAGAGGCTAAAAACAGGAGGATCACTATGAGTCCAATCTAGGTAGTGAGAC
>PVJA010010549.1:0-25240 GCA_004027025.1 Myocastor coypus | reverse complement strand
AACTAAGAAAAGTAGACATCGGGCCAGACAAATAGCTCAGCTGATTAAAACACCTGCTTAGGCAGACACAGGGCACACTGAGACTGGGTGGCTGAGACTGGGTGTGGTGGCGTGCACCTGTAATGCCAGCTCTTGAGAGGCTAAAAACAGGAGGATCACTATGAGTCCAATCTAGGTAGTGAGACCCTGTAGACCCTTTATTAAATACATTTTTTAAAAAAAGTTGATATCTAAGTGGTACATTATTTGACGAAAACAGGTATCTAATTCTTTGAGTAGAAGTTATAAGAAGTCACTACCTTTATAAAGTAATCTCTAATTACCTTAGTCTCTGTAGTCACTTATATTCTATAGAGAATTGATTTTTATGTAGAAGCATATTTTCATGCTGACTGAGATTTTTTCTATATTTCCTTATGACATGAGATTTTTGAAATATAATTGTCACTATTATTCTGAAGATGAAAAATATCCAATTCTATTATTTGCTTTACAGCTTTCTTACTGAAACTGAGCAACATTCCATATTCATTTATCAAGCATCTACTGTGTTAAATGAGATAAATTTCAGTGAAAGAAAGGCAGTTAATATAGAAGCAGCATGTAATAGGCTTCAAAGTAAACTTAGTTCATTTTGTAAAACACATTATTACTTTAAGAAATTTACCACTAGTGGCTTGGAGAGGTATTAGTATAGAAAGAAGTAGGTTAGTTTAGAACTAAATAGATTGCACAAGTATGTAAATAAAGTCCCTTTCTGTACAGAGGAAGAAGTTGTACATCTCAAAAGGTAGTTCAGGTGAAGTTCTACCATGTTTATTTATGTGTTGCAGATTCCTTAAGAGGAGTTAGTCTCCTGCCAGATCTGGCTAAAGATTTGCTAATCACATTAGCGTTTTGTCCTCATTTTCTATTTTTTTCTTCGTTGTAGTTGTTAGCTTCTTTTGCTTTGTTTTCGTCATTATTTTTGATGCTTTTAAAGGCTATATCATTTCAGTTGCTTCTGCTTAATGGAGGAAACAAGAAACAATAGTGAATTCTTTCAGAATTTCATCTTAAGACATTCTATGTTCTTTCAGTGAGAAGGAGCGCAAAAATTCTTCTTTAACCTTTAATATGTGAGAAATTCCCAATCTTTCAGACTATTTCAAAATTTTAACCTGTAAAACATTTCAGTTTAATAATTCTACAATAAAGTTTAAAACTTGCATTTAGCCTGCTAAAATAGTATGGTGATTTTGTAGTACAGGAATAGCAGAATTTCTAAGGTTTGTGCATAGTGTGATTACTAACACACAGTGGAGGACACTGTACTTGCAGAAGTATAGATTTTAAGCTATATTTCAGGTCAAGTAGCTTTTTAAAAACTTTTTTAAAAACTCCTCCTTCCTTCCTTTCTTTCTCTTTCTTTCTTTCTTTCTTTCTTTCTTTCTTTCTTTCTTTCTTTCTTTCTTTCTTTCTTTCTTTCTTTCTTTCTTTCTTTCCTTCCTTCGGTAGAAGATCTCCCTACCCAGCTTGGTTCATAGTGATCCTCCTGTCTCAACCTCCCCAGCACTGGGGTTATAGGCATGTACCACCACACCCAGTTTCAGTGGCTGGTGCGGGGCAGTATGGCATGTGGTACCAGAGATCAAACCCATTTCATTTTCCAAGCAGGTGATTAGATCATTGAGCTATCTCTCCAGCCCATCAACTAGTGTTTCATGTAGTATATGAGATCTATGTGCTACATATAACATGTTTATTAGAAAAATATGATCCCTGTTTACCTTCAGGATTCAGATGATTATCTCTCTGTCATTGCCATTATTATAACCTGGCCTGAAGAAAAAGTACCATAACTCTGAAAATCTCACACTTAAAGGATCATACTTTTGAACAGATTGTAGGACCTTTTCTATAGAGTGGGAAAGCCAGGTGTTATTGACCTAGAGAATACTTGTATATATTCTTTTTTTTTTTTTTTTTGTCTTTTTGAGACAGGGTCTCACTATGCAGTTGATGCTGGCCTTGAGCTCACGTTTGTAGCACAGGCTGGTCTCGAACTCGCACTAATCCTCCTGCCTCAGCCTCCCGAGTGCTGGGATTGCAGGCGTGAACCACCGTGCCCAGCTCGACTTGTGTATATTCTGTATGGCCAAGATGGTTAAACTTAACTATATCTTACTTTTAGTTGTCCCAAGATTAAAGCATGACAGCATGTTCTTTTGGGTAACTTGTGGTCACACATTTCACTGTTGGAAAAGTTTCTTCATAGGATGAATCATAATTTAGATTAGCAGTTGGTTTCATAGATTTAGTGGGCTGTCAGTCAGCAGGACTGTTACAAACTTTCTTACTCTATTCATATGACTTATAATGTATAGATGAGAATATTTATAGATTCTTCTGGGTATTGTATTTATCCTCTGTCCAAGAACAAGTGCTTGTGTTTTAGCTAATATCCTTGTCTAAAAGTGGCTAAAACCCTGATATTGTCTGTCTGGTACAGTGTAAGAAGCTTTGAATTCAATAAAAACAACTATTAACTCATTGTGTTTTCTTTTCTTTTCTTTATTTTCCTTCCTTCCTTCCTTCCTTTTTTCTTTTTGAGTCAGGCTCTTTCTCTGTAGCTTTGAACTTATGATCCTCCTGTTGCCTCAGTCTACCAAGTGATGGGATTATAGGTTTGCCCGTCATGGCAATGTTTCTTGATTCATAGATTGGTTTTAGTAAGCCAGAAAATGATAATCAGTGCACACTGAAATAAACATTTATTTCTTGTTATTGTCCCAGACCTCCAAATTTTTATCTCTTTAAGTCATCTGTGGTGGAAACCTCCAACTTTCTTCTTAATCTCTGTTGGTCCCACCCTGAAATTTGGAGCAATTCCCTTGCAGCCCATACCCAGGAAACAGGTGCCTCATTAAAAGACTGTGGCTAGGGCTGGTGAGATAAACTTAGCCATCTAAAGTGCCTGTTTAGGCAAGCTTAGGCAACTACAGGGACCGAGGTTCAATCCCTGGCACCACATGCTTTGCCAGCTCCATCCCCAGAGTAGGCTGAGCCCAACCATAACATAGATAGATAGATAGATAGATAGATAGATAGATAGATAGATAGATAGATAGATAGATAGATAGATACTGTGGCTAAATGTTGGATAAGCTAGCAGGGATTGCCAGAGAAGAAAGTTGTGTTGATAATTGCTGAGGACTACACAGAGGACTCCCTCCCTATGTTGATCAAACTCTGAGCCATAAAGATAGCCTTTGTAAAGGAAGCATGTGGCTCACTGGAAGAGGGAACTATTTGCTTCTGCAAGGAATTACTGCGGGTCCATATTCTAAAGCATGAGTCACGGATGTTTTTATGATTACATATCCCTCTTAGCACATGAGGAATAAACTTTAAAGAAAAGGAAGTTAAGAGAAAACAGAAGTGTGAATAACTGCTAATGGTGCTCTCTCTGGCTCCATTCCGTCTGCCATTTCATCATACATCAAGAGGGAAGGTCAGAGATTCTTTTCCTGGCAAATAAGTGGCAACATATGTTTGAAATAGTGAATGGAAACTATAGGAGGAAAATGACAGGCATATGGCAATAACAAAGCAAAGGAAAATTTGTTGCCCTAATGTTAGCCACTTAATTGGTATGGTCTTCCATGGAGGGACTTTTACTTTAAAAATTGTATAAGTCCTATTATTGCAGCATTTTTTGTCTATAAAAAAATAGTATTTCTAGTTCTGTTTGTCTTTGTGAATGACAATCACATGAAGCTTTTGAGGTACCATACAGAGTCCTTAGAAAAAAGATAGAACCTTGTCAAGAAATAGGACCCCTTGTTAAAGTAGTGAAAGCAAAAAGTGAGTAAGCTCTTAAAAACAGTCACTTTAATGAGCTGAGAACAAGTGAGTAAGGACCAAATACTGTCTTGAGGATTGCTTTTTATTTAAATAGTTCTATAGTGACAATGTTTATGATTCATTTGTTGCCATAGCAATTAAACTGTTGAAGATTCATAGGGTATCTAGGAAGGATTTGATGTTTTTGCTCTGCAGTATATTTATGAATCATTTACCTTTTAATCAATTGAAAGCAAAGTGATTTATTTTAAAAATAATAACTTTCTGAATTTAAAAATATCAGTATATACAAAAGGGAGTTGAAACCCATTTCTGTTTGTCATACAATAAGTAGGAAATGTGTTTTTAAGTCTCAAAATTTAATTATGGCCTATTATTTTGGAGAAAATAGCTAGGAAGTACATGATTTGCTTCTTAGAACAAATTATGTTTTGCTTTGTGCAGAAATGTTTCTTATAAAGAATATTAATAGCCTGTGTTTTCAGATTTAATAAGATAATATAATTTTAATAAGAGCTAACTGATCATTATATACTTGTCAAGAAAAATATACAAAAAATCAGTTGGTGTTATTGATTAGGGGTTTGAAAAGGAATACTAGTGACTGTATGATTGAAAGACTCATGCTAAGATTCTATCTGTTAATATTATTTCAACACATGCCAAATGCTGTAGAATCCAAATGCTATGTAATTGTTCTGCTCCACCTTCTGTTTTATGATTGACATGCATGCTATGAGTCTCTTTTTAATGACTAATCTCATGGTTTAAAAATAAATATTTTACTTGTACATTTTTGTTTACATTTACCTGTATGAGACATGATACAGAAGGTGTACCTAAGTTCTATAGCCATGTCACTTCCAGTTTTTAGCAGTGCAGGAGAAAATGCCTCATTCAGTAATCTAGGCTGGACTTGAACTTACTCTGTAGCCCAGACTGACCTCAGATTGAAGGTCCTCTTGCCTCAGCCTTCCGAGTGCTTCAATTACAGGAATGTTCCACCATTCTCAGCTGTAGCTCATTACCAAATTTTGTATGGTCTCCAAACTAAGAATAGTTTTTGTATTTTTAGACAGAAAAAATTAAAAAAAAAATTCATGGCATATGAATACTATATACAGTACAAATTTTAGAATCCATACATAAAATTTTATTGTAATAAAATCATATCCATTTATTTACACATTATTTGTGATTGCTTTCCCATTACAACAATGGAGTTGAGTAGATACAACAAAGACTATCTGGCTCATCCAGACTAAAATATTTACTACCTGATTCTCTATAGAAAAAAATTCCTTTTCACATGAGGATTGCTATTATTGCCAAGCAAATATTATGTATTTTTGTGAAATCCTGAGGTGACATGTTTTTGAAGAGAAATCTGGAATACTAAAAATAGAAAACCAAAGTTATGTTCCAGAGATTAATGGCTCTAAGCTGTGTGGCTCTAAGATGATTATTTTAGTTTTCCATTTCTTGTCATATCCCTTTCATTTATTTCATTTTATCCAGAAGGAAATGTCCAGGATGAGTAGTCCCATCTTTTAGTGGAATTATTTATAAGATATCCCCATAGTATATCAAAGTTAAGCAAACAATGGTGAAAGTGTCCAGTATATTGTTTTTTATTTCCTTGGTTGTCAAAATTTTTGCTAAATGTACTTATCAAAGTTATACTCAGAGTGGAAGGAAGAATTCAAAAGAAGATTTGATTTAAATTTAGTGGCTTCTTTGATAGTATCAGCTTTGTGTTGCATATTTTGAAACATGTTAAAGGTTGTTAGCTGAGGAATGCATTCCTGTATTGCAGGTGACATTATTTTAGAAGTATCTTGTGTGTTTCAGGGTATTTAGAATGAAAAATTTCTTCAACTGAATCATACTGCATAGAATGGAGCAGTCCTAGGGGACTGCCCTGATTCTTTATGTCCAATCCTATTCTCTTCCTCTCTAAACAAAAACTGGATATATATATATATATATATATATATATATATAGATAGATAGATAGATAGATAGATAGATAGATATAGATATAGATATAGATATAGTATTCCAGATTTCTCTTCAAAAACATGTCACCTCAGGATTTCACAAACATACATCATATTTATATATATATATATAGATATATCTATATAGATATATAGATATATACATAGATATACATATATATGTATATATATATATTTAATAATGACAGATTTCCATCGTGGCTTTTGACACACATACATTTATATAATGAAATGTATGTACATTTCTCACATCATCCAAAGAATTTTCTGTTGTGGTGTTTTCAATTTGGGTGGATTGCCAGTCAAAAATATTAAAGGAAGTACAGTTAACTGAGATATGTTACATGATGACTTCCCATGGAAGTTTAGGCATATTTCAAAGCATTGTTATTAAATAGTTATTAATGTATGTTACACTTCAGCTATTTCAAATCACCTGAGAAAAGCCTGAATGTGCATACTGCAGAAAAAGTAGTTATTCTTGATTTAGGTCCTTAGATTTATAGTAAATGTAAGCTTTGATACATTAAATAGGGATTTTTATGTCTACAGTTTTTAGATGTTTAAACTGAGACCTCATTCTTTGTCATTTAAAAATAGTTTTTAAAAGAAAATATTTTCTGATATGGATCTTTAGCTTGCATACTACAAAGAGTCTCTCAATTTTATTTCAATCAGGGTATCTTTTCAAAAGATACTTTTTAAAGGTTAGTTTCTGGTTTCCAAGCCAAGCTATAATACATTGTGTGTGCTTTGATCATTTTTTACATGATGCATCCTTTAGCCATAATAATGTATACCACTAATACCCTGCAGTTAAAAGTGGAAAGCACATCTTGTAGATCATACTGGAAATATTCCACCTAATTCTTTTTTTTTTTTTTTTTTTTTGTCTTTTTGAGACAGGGTCTCGCTATGCAGTTGAGGCTGGTCCCGTGCTCACTTTTGTAGCCCAGGCTGGTCTCGAACTCGCACTGATCCTCCTGCCTCAGCCTCCCAAGTGCTGGGATTACAGGCGTGAGCCACCACGCCCGGCTTCCACCTAATTCTTTTTTAAAAGTTTTCCATTAATTTTACTGATTGCATGATTAAAATAATCAAAAACTACTATTTATGTAGATTTCAGAGTTTCGTGAAGTATGTATGATAGTTGTGATTGCTGTTGTTTTCTCTTAGCATTGCTGCTTCCTAACTCTTTCTTCAACAAACCAATTCTAAGACTCACACATATACTCTTCCTGAAACTGTTAATGATGGACTTTTTGGACTCCTACATGTTTTTGATTGAAACTCCACCATAGACCCACTTTAGGGCATCTTCAGCATGTATTAACTACCAGAGTAAGGACCCAGACTCCCTAGATTTTTGTCTTGAGTTTGCTGTGTACCCATTGCACAATCTCTCTTGGCCTCCATTTACTCATCTATAAACTGGAAATGCTGAGGCTGCCTTCTTTTTAGGATTGTTGTTTATCAAGTTATATCCTGTGATTGCTTAGAGTTAGAACATAAACATAGCTAAATAGTGTATTCAACTTGTCAGCTCTTCATACTTTGCTAAATGCTGTCTGTAATCTTGTTTGCTGGATCTGTGAAACCTTATATTCTGAAGTCAGAGATAATTTGTGAGACTTTTAGGATGAAATAAACAGAAAGGTTTACTAAAACAATTTGAGAAGCTATTTAACACATCTCAAATGATGTTTCATACATAGGGATTACTAAACAATATACAATAAATAAATTAAAATATTTTACATTTTCAGTAGTCATTCTTTTTCTTTTTTTTTTTTTGTACTAGGAATTGAAATCAGGACTGTGTGCTTACCAGGCAGGAACTTGGAACACTGAGCTGTATCCCCAGCCCAGTGATGTCATTCTTAAAATTCATACTGACTAAATTCTGGAAATCAAAACCACGTAAGTTTGAGACAGTACATTTAACTCTCGGCATTCATATATTAAGAAGATATGAATAATGATTATGAAGATATTAATAAATGACACATACCTGATCTCTTTTTTTTTACTTTCCCTTAAATTTATTTAAGGTGATGTTATGTATAAGGAAGTTGCAGTGCAGAACTACGTTTATTTAGAACAAAACAGTATGTCCTACATTGAAGAATAATTTTATCAAGGTCAATTTCAGTTACAGTTGTCTTTGATTTTCTCATGATGCAGTATATTGGAATTACACTTTGCAGGTGTCTTGATAATATTTTACAGCACTCTCCATGAATCTACGTTGTGCTCAGCAGACAGGGGCTCTTCTACAGCTTTGTTTTGGTTTCCTTTCTTCGAATATTTTTATTTGTCTACATAGGCTTTAACCAGATTTGTCACTTGTAGCATTTACTTCTCCACTTTTACTATGACAAACTTTATCTACTGCTTTCTATACAATCTCTTTATATTCTTTGGCGATATCTTTGTTTTGGCAAAATGGCTTAATGGCCAGTTTTACCTGCTGTGCTGCTTTTCTTGAATTTTTCATTTCTTGTCTGTAATTTCTTCAAGATATCTGTGCTGACTTTGCTTTCTACCAAAGTTACAGCAGCATGAGAGGCTTTGTTCTGACCCAATGATGAAATGTTACCAGAACTTGGTGCCTGAACTGGTATACAGTATATATAGAGAGTATATATATTTAAAAAGTTCTCATTTTATATTGATATTAGCTAATTCCTTCTAATTTTTATAGTAATACTTCATTAACTGATAAAGAAACTGAGCATCTAAGCAGTCATAAATAATGAGGCCTCAAACCCAGAAAGTTGGGCTTCAGAGTCCATGTTTTTAACCTGATGTTACACATAAGCCATAATTTCATAAAAGTTGTTGAGTACTACCTTTTTTTCCCCCCAACATTTGATATTCACCAGAACTCCAGTCTCCAATAAGGTATTAAATGTGCTGATTTTTGCTCTCCCAAATAAGTCTAAAACACAAGTTTTCAAATTGTGTGGCACACTGGCACTGCTTAGGGAGCTTTGGTTACTACTGATGCACTTTTTTTTTTTTTTCATACCAGGAATAGAAATCATGACCTTGAACTTCCCTGGTATTACTGGTGCTTTTAAGTGAGAGATTCTAACTCCATCATCAGTGCAGTCTGGGAAAACCAGATATTTTAAAGCTCTTTTGATGATTCTAATATGCAGCAAAGTTTTAGGACCAGTAGTCTAAAGTAAAATGAAATTGCCCAACAAATCTAGACTGAGCACGCCTGAAGGGATAGTGGTGGAGGTAATACAGTCTAGACACTAGACTGTCCAAGGTTGTTGACAATTATGAGAACAAGCAGAGAATGCTAGGTGGAATGCTGTGATTCTCAGTTTAGAATTTACCAACAGTTTACATGGTATGTATTATAAACTTGCTGTAAAAAATGATAAGTAAAATTTAGCATTGCGTCGATGACTTAGCCTCACTATTAAAAATATTCAGAAAGGTATTGTTTGAAAAACAAAATGGCTACATAATGGTTTTTTTTACCGATACCATCTTAATGCCACAATCAGAAGAATAGCCTGATTTTACTAAATTGTTTAGGAAAATTGATTTGTTTCAAATGTTTATGGGTTATTGTCTGGGAAGATTAATACCAAATCCTCAAAAATGTAGTGACGAGCAATGACTCATTTTAGCTCATGTCAAAACAATGTGCTTTTGTAATTTTCCTGTCCCTAGAGAAGCCATTAAACACTAAAAAAATGGCTCAAAATGAAACCGATTGAATGTTTTAAATTATGTACTTATGTTTGGCTATTAGCCAGATGTTGGTCAGAAAAGCTTACCATACATCAAGACCCGTGATTTGTGCTGACAGTGATACTACAATTTATGCTGCTTAAGTATAAGCAGTGCGTATTCTAAAGTTTACTAGTCAAACAGAGCTCATTACACAAATAATCTGTGTAACTCTATTCTCAGTCAAGTGATTTTCCCTTTGTTAAATCTGCACAGGATGTACCTAATGGATAAGGTATTTCTTCTCTGCATTATCTTGTTGATAAATAGCACAATTCCAACAAGCTTAGCAATCTTACACACATTCTTATATTTGTTTTTGTGTATTACATACCTCGATCCCAGCAGAGCTCAGTATGATGTTGTATATGTACTAGTTACAAAAAATACATGTTGATCATAATTGTGCCAGAAAACAAAATGAAATGCAATGTGGCACTTTTATTAATTTCCCATTATCTGTCTGCCAGTATTATATGAAGTCTTAAAAGAATCATTCTGTGAACTGCATTTTATTTTTCAGCAAGAAAATTACAAGTGATTGAATTGCTTTTAGTGATTTCCTATATGATGGATGTATATGATATTAGACTATTAGAAAATATATTTTATTAATATAATTGACTGATAATATCAATGTCCATGATACTTTTCATACCAGGTAGCTTTTTTTGTTTTTAAGTAAGAATTTGAGGACATGCGGGCTGGTGAGATGGCTCAGCAGTCTGAAGTACCTGCTTAGGCAAGCTTAGGCAATCACAAGGACCACAGTTCAATCCCTGTACCACATGATGTGCCAGCTCCACCCCCAGGGCCGCATAATAAAAATGAAAATTTGTGCACATGGTCTGACCACCAAAAGTATAGGTTGAACCATATCCAGTTTATAGTCCATCTCCCCCTCCCCCCCCATGAAGAGAAGTTATCTTGGGTCACATATAAAATACAAATTAAAGAGTTATATAACTGGGGGTTCGCTGTCTGGCTATAGCTAGATCATATCCAGGTCCTTGGAAACAGGAGGTATTTCATAGCTATTTATTTAACTGAATTGGGAAAATACTCTACTTATACTCATTTACTTTTTTCTCTTTCTCCTTCCTTCTTTTCCATCTTTTGAAATGAGTTAATCTTTTAGATGAAGTACAGAGAAAGTAAGGAAAATACTTACATAATTGTATGGCATGTTGATGTACTGTCATTTCCAAAGACGTTATCCTAATCCATAATTACCCTTATCGAGTTGTGAACCCATTCTAAGATAAAGAATAATGTGGTGGCTTCAAATTATAACTAAAACTTAAAAAAATTATAACTAAAACTATCATTTTGAGACCATGACTAAATCTTGTTTTATAATAATTTGTTATCTATAAATACTGGATGCCCTTGGGGCCTGGCGGGATGGCTCAGTGGTCTAAAGCGCCTGCTTGGGAAAGCTTGGGCAGCTTCAGGGACCGCGGTTCGATCCCCGGCACCACATGCTGTGCCAGCCCTGCCGTCGGGGCAGGCTGAGCCGGTCATAAAAATGAGTGAATAAACAAACAAAGGTTCTGAAACAAGAAAAAAATTAAATTAAAAAAAAAAAAAAAAAAAGAATATGAAGAGCCCTTATTTACTTTAAAAAAAAAAAAAAAAAAATACTGGATGCCCAAAAAAGTTAACCAAAATGCTTGTCAGGAATAACTTTTTCTTATTTGTGATGAAAAGTGGTTAGTATCTATATGTTATATATTTTTACCCTTCTGATTACTTGTGCTGGAAAAGGTCTAGTGGAATTTGGTAGGTTTCACATAAGGGTAAACAGACTGGGATTGATGTGACACCGTGTGAAGATACCTAATATTTAGATTATAAATTGGAAAGATTAAGGTAGAAAATAGGTTTGATTAAAATCTATAAAATCAGAAGCATTGTGGCTGGGCAGCAAGCACATTCATGTTGATCTAAACCTAGAACTATTAGAATCAGAGGCCTGAAAGAAGTGCTTTTACTTTGTCCAAGAGTAGTATCACCTCATGACAAAGGATACAGGCAAATAGTTACACAGTTGAACTCAGTTCCCCGCTGCCCATTTCTAGCTCTATGTCCTATGACAGTTTCTTTAAGTACATAGTAAGCTCTGTGTATGTGTACATATATATATATAATAGTAGTATATGTACACATACACATATTTTAAAGTATTAACTGTATTGACTGGTTGTGATAAAAAGTAGATTTAGAAGAATTTTGATTTATGGTTAAGTCAAAATTTGCTTGCAGCTTCACACAGCTCCTTTTGCAACCACCATGAAAGATTAGGCCCAGAACTGGTTGGATCAGTGACCTCCAAAACAGTGTTTCTGCAGAAAACAGCTATATAATCTTCGCCCCCCCCCCAAGGCTAAAGTGATAAAATTAGCACTCTGCTCCTTCATTTACTTACACTAATTTGACCTAAATGAAAAACACTTCATTTGTTAATAGAAAAGTATGACTTCAAGTAATAGGAAACAAGCTCAAGCTAATTGAATTAAACAAGATCTTTGTCCAGAGAACGTAACTATTGAGATAGGCATCTTGTTTTTCTAAGTAAATGCTCCTTCTTTAGAATCTGATTGGGCCTTAATCTGCTTACCTTGTTTTAGCTGCCCAACTTTCAGACAAGTACTTTACATTTCTGGCAACTGTGAGTGTGGTGAATGTTTTTATTGTTGTTGCTCTTCATGATAAGTGTGTAGTTTTTATTCTCAGTATAAACAAAGGTCGAAAGGGCAGTGGACCATATTGTTTCACCATTAGAGTGTGCTTGTTTTGTTATTGCCATTATTTCTTAGTATTTTTGTTCCTAGTCTTAGAATAGATCTTTCAATAAGGAAACAACAACATGCCTTTCCAATCAAGCAATTATAATTACTGTAAGTAGTAGAAAGGGTCTGGTACAAACTTAATTGGTTTTTATCAAGACAGTGCTTTTAGTACTTTTTTTTTTTTTTTTTTTTTTTTTTTTTTTTTTTTTTTTTTTTTTTTTTTTTTTTTTTTTTTTTTTTTTTTTTTTGGTAGTAGTAGTAATATGTGCTTCCAGTACATGATTATATTTAGCATGGGGAGTTGGTACGTGTACATAACACGTACAAATTATTTTTTGTCCCCTTTTGCTCCTGTTTTTCCCTACTCCAAGTCTTAGTCCCCTTCTTGTTTGTGAAAGCTGCTTCCATTTTTCTCTTCAGTTTTTTTACCCCATCCCTTCTCTCCCCTCCCATTACCTTTCCTATATCTCTTGTTCCTTTTCCCATTTGAAAAATACGTTCCTACTTCCTATTATATATTATTTTGCTCTTCATTTATATTTAGGATTTCTGGTATAAGGGAAATCATGTAGTATTTAAGTTTGTGCATTTGATTTATTTCACTTCATTTGGTTGCAAAGTTCATTTACCTGTGAATGTCTGAAGTTTACCATTTTGTTGTTTTTTGTTTAAGACAGGGTCTTGCTTTGGAGATCAGGCTGGCATTGAACTTAGGTAATTTATGCTGGCCTGGAACTCACAGAAATTCTACTGCCTTAGCCTCCTTCTCCCTCCGCCTCCAAGGATTGCAGCCATGTGCCACAATTTATCATTCTTTATGGCGTAGTAGTACATTTTCTATAAATATATTTTCCTTATCCATTCATATGTTGATGTGCATATAAGCTATTTCCAACATTCAGCCATCATAAATTGTAACAGTGACATTTTTGATGGCCAAATTAAAATAGCTCTAAAATATATATTTAACTTGCTGCTTTAAAATAAGAAAGTCCTTCAAAATGAGATGACAGAACCTTCTAAACACTGATTTTTGCTAATTTGACATCTTACTACCAAATCTTAACGCTTCCTTACTTTTTCTTTTACATTTATAAATTTTTCTTTATGATTGCCTATTCTCTTATCTTCCTTAGATTCATGCTTATTTTACATTCCCATCACAGTCTGTAGTAACTAACTCCTTTTTGCCTTCCACTTCCCTTTGTTTTCTACAGAAGTTGGCTCAGTTTTTTATTTCTTGTTCCATCATTAGACTTCTTTGGTTTTCTTCTCTGTTTCAGCGTATCTACCACCTTTATCTTGCCTTCCAATCCCTGGAAAATCTTTTCACAGGTTGTTACCATATTCACTGTGTTTGCGTCTTCATTATCTTCTTTGGGCTGAAGTCTGGTGTCAGTGCCTAGCATCCTGAAGCTGCTCCCTCAGAGGAAATAGTGGTGTCATCATCATATCCAACAAGCTGCACTCTGACTTCATTTTCTTCTTTATTGTGCCAGTTAACTCACTTGAAACTTTTTGTCTTCTAAGACACTAGCCTCTTCTTTTAGATCGTAAACTGTGTCTTTTCTCCCTTCCTTAATAGCTTGTCCCCATTCCCTGCCCTAAAATATAGGTAGTGAAGATGTGGACACAGAACAGTGCAGTGGTATTATGGCTGACATCCAGAAGTCCTCTAAGGGGCCTTCAGAAGGTGAATTGAATTATGATAGCTTATAGCTAACTCTTTGTTAGGTGGGGTCTGGTCAGAAGAGGTGTGTCACTGGGGAAGTGACCTGTAAGAGCTTCTCTTCTTTGCCAGCTCCTCCCTTCACTGTGTTCTGCCCACCATGACACGAATAGCCTTTTCTCCCATTATGCCTTTCTGCCATGCCATACTGCTTTAGAGCCAGCAAACCATGGACTGGAACCTCTATAAACTGTGAACCAAAATAAATCTCTCCTCTAAGTTGTGGGTGTCAGGTATTGTATCTCAGGGACAAGAAAGTAACTAAAACAAGTGACTTGCACAAAGCAACATAGCTCTTGCTTTATCTTGAAAACGTCAATTGTCCCCTTCCGGTTATACAGCTTCCCTCCTGAGAAGTAACTATAGTATTTTGCAATAGATCAGTGAAATATGAGCATAAGAGATATATAAGCAGCCCAAGATGTGTTAGAAAGCAAGATGTGTTTCAGACACTTCATCACTTATCCCCCAGACCAAGCATTGTAACAGAAGTAATGATGAGGGCTCAGCACTGATCTTACAAATGAAGAAGACTCTGAATGATCTCATGATGAGCTCTTTTAAGTGTACTTAACATTTTTGGATCATCTATAACTTCTTGAAATAATTAGAATATATGGAAGCCAAAATAGGTCTCACTACACTTATGTGGGAACTGTTTTGTTATAATCATTTAGACTTTATCCTAACAGATTTATAGTGGAAACATTCCTTCAATTCAGTTCTTGCCAGATTTTGCACTGCTGTCACTTTATCACAACAACAGTACTGTTGGGTTCCTACATTTTGTACTGTTGTTAGTTTTTCTTTGTGGGACTGAAATATATCTCAATACTTATTAACCCCATTAATGTCATGTTCACAGCTCTTTGCTCTCTGAATCTAACTTGGAAACCACATTACCTGTTCTTAAGCAAAGCATATTCCTTTTTCTTGAATTCAATTTCTTTTTTACACTAATCTTCCTTTATTCAGTTAAACCTGTGCTTTCTGTTTCTCAACCACTCCCTCCAAGCTCTCTACCTCCCTCTTTCTGCCTGTGAATTATGCCTCTTTTTCAAGATGTAGTTCAAATGTTACCTTTTCCATGGTGCTTTTCCTGAACCCTATCAGTGATGACCTCTTTTCTTTTTCTTTTTTTTTTTGTCTTTTTCAGACAGGGTCTTGCTGTGCAATTCAGGCTAGCCTTGAGCTCACTTTCTAGCCCAAGCTAGTCTCCAACTCACATCAATCTTCCTGCCTCAGCCGCCCAAGTGCTGGAATTACAGGCA
Organism: Myocastor coypus; assembly: GCA_004027025.1. Lineage (NCBI taxonomy): Eukaryota > Metazoa > Chordata > Mammalia > Rodentia > Myocastoridae > Myocastor > Myocastor coypus. Next base: position 9,828 of record PVJA010010549.1, on the reverse strand, counting down.
TGAGCCACTGTACCCAGCTCTCATTTTTTTTTTTAGACACAGGGTCTCACTACACAATTTGAAGTTGTAATGATCCTCCTGCCTCAACCTCCCTAGTGCTGAGATTACAGGCATGCACCACAACACCCAGTTCCAGGGCCGGCAAGGCTTGTGGTACCAGGGATTAAACTTAGGACCTTGCACTTACCAAGCAGGCACTTATGCTGCCAAGCTATCTCCCCAGCCCTGTGACCTAATTTTTTTTTTTTTTTTACCACCTGTTTTCCTTCACTGGAGGATGATAGTTATATATGTGGTCTAGTTCCTTGCATATGTATGACATTGAATAAGTTGGACCATAAGTGAATTTTTTAGAAGCTAAAATTTTATATTGAATATTTGCAAATGGTGATCTAGCTAGACATACAGTTAGTGTAGCTAAGAATCAAAGCTCCCTTTACAAATGAGTTTTATGCCATCTCTTCCATTGAGGTTCTGACTCAGCAATTGTGGGCCAGCAGATTTGCTATACTGTATCACTTTCATCTTTGGTAGCAGGGTATCTTGGTTCTAATGGCTGACCTAGTATGGCCATGACCTCATTTGGCCTTTCAGCAAAGAAGTCCTTCCTGACTGCTATATGGTGATAAGAGGTTTGTGTGGAACAAGAGATGCAATTTTCTATTCAAGGCAGATGATTTGACTTAGACAAGTATGTGACAGCTGGCTTTGCTCGTGTTCTGTTGGCATCTTAAAAGAACATTTGACCATATTTCAGATGCCATTGTGTTCCTACCTCCAAATGCCACAGTTGGATATCTGATTCAATATTTTTAGGATTAGGCCTAGAAATTAGCACTGTATCTTCTCTGACAAATTATGATGATCACTTAGGTTTAGAACCTTTTGGCAGAGAAAGACTCAGATTTGGGAGTTAGACCCAGTTCATCAAATTACTAGTAGTGTGACCTTGGGAAAGTTACTTAATGTTTTTGAGCTTCAGTATGATTATCTGAATATTACGTGGACAATAATAGTATCTGCTTTAAAAGATTATTATGAGGATTAAATGAGATAATCCACATCAGGTGCTAGCACAGTATTTGATTTTAAACATTCAGTAAAATGAAAGTATTGTTACTATTATCATTATCAAGTTATTTATAAGAGATATTTCTGTTATTTTTATATAGAATATACAAAATAGAATCTACCATTTCTTAAAAGCATCCATGAAACGGTTCTGTATATATGCATTGCCTTTCTCAATGAGAAATTCGCCTTGAGGATTTGATTAAAGTTCTATGTGAGATTACTCTGACCTCACTTCCTCTTTGTTTTTTTAAGGGAAAAAAGGGTTTATTTACTCACAGTTTGTGAAGGTTTTATTTCTATAGGAGCAGACTCCAAGGCAGGGTGGTACATGGCAGAGGTCAGCAGCAGTTCATGGTTGTGGAAGATAGCAAAAGCAACAAGAACAAAAGGGAAGACACTCCTCTGTGTAATTTACCCATTGGCCACATTATATTTGTTTTTTTAATTATAAAGAAGTATTACTTAGCTGGGCGTGGTGGCGCATGCCTGTAATCCCAGCACTTGGGAGGCTGAGGCAGGAGGATCAATGTGAGTTCGAGACCAGCCTGGGCTACAAAAGTGAGCTTAAGATCAGTCTGAACTGCATAGTGAGACCCTGTCTCAAAAAGACACACACACACACACACACACACACACACACACACACAAACAAATATTACTCAGTGTGTTTACATACATGTAAATGGACTATTACAAATGCTTATTAGGACAATTTAAGAACCAAATGTTTCTAAGGCAACATTTCTCAAACAAGTAATGGTTAAAGTTTTATAATTTGTGGGCAAGAATTAAGGAAATGGGTGAAAAAAAACTACAGGGACCCACCTAGTTCAAGTTGGTTTCTCATAGAATTAATTCCTTTCTTATTAAACATCACAGAATGAAGTTTGGTTTGGTGGTCCCATTTAAAAATAAACATGAATTTTGTCTTGTTTGTGCACAAGTACAAACATGACTTATGTGCTTCTTATATTCATGGAGAAGCATCCAGAATTCTTAGGCAGGAAGAAAGTGATTGGGATAGGGAAAGTCATGTTATTGAAAGGTTTTAGAGGGCTAGAGATAGTTAGGTTGTAAAACACTTAACAGCATGGACAAAAGTTATAGGCTCAATCATCTGGTACTGTAAAAATAAAAATGAAAAAATGTTTTAGAGCCACTAAGTTGTACCATAGTTATTTGTTATACACTGTCCCCAAGGATAACAGAGAATAATGAAAAGTCATAATTTTGAAGCAGAAATATTCATGGAAGGAACAAGATTTTTAGATGAGCAAAAACTCTCCAGGGCAGCAAGACAGGGTAGGGTGATGCATATCTGACAGGAGGATAGCAAGTTTTGGCAAGTTTGAGTACAGTTTCGACAAGTTAGTGACTTAGCAAGTCTCTGTCTCAAAGAAAGTAGAGATATAGCTCAGTTCCTACATTTAATTCCAATATCACTACCGCCACCACAAAAAAGGAAAACCACTAAGGCTACCACCAGAAATCTTTGTATAAAGAAGTAGTATGGCTAATAGTAGAGTGTTAAAAGAGGAGTTTATAATCTTTATATTTGTATGTCATCATTTTTATCTGTGTAGACTAAAAAATACATCAAAATGTAAATTTTCAAGAACGTTAAAAATTTACAATAAATTCTAGTTCATTTAGATGACTTTGGCATTTATTTTTATTCTGTTTGTATTTGACTGTTTATTGAATTCTCAGATTGCCTGGAGAGTAAGTGATGAAACTCTGGGTATATAGTGCCTTTCCTGTTCTTGCACTGGAAGAAACCCTACACATTGTGAATTCATTTATCATTGTCAAGAAGAGCTGTCATCATCTAACGAGAATGAGTGAGAAATTTCAGTTGTTTGGGCAAAAGTTTATTTTGAGCTGAACTAATTAAGAATAAGACTCACTAGTTGATAATTGAAAGCTGTATTTCAGGTCAGTTTATCTTCACTACTCTTTCAAATGTTAGATGTTCTTGATTATCCTGAACCAATGGAGTTCTTAATACAGTTGGTTTACGTATAATTTCTACTCTCTCACTCATGAACTTACATCTAGTCTGTATGCATTTCAGAGGCTTAAAAAGGATTAAAAGGCTATAGAAATTTAAATAATTTCATCTAGTGAATATGTTTACCTAAATGTGTCATCAAGCTTCTCATTTTTCTGGTTAGAAAACCAGTTTGGGACATGCTGACTCATGCTGTAGAATGATAGAATGCAAAAACATTCAGAATTCTCTTGGCAAGATTAATGCAACAAAAACAAAGTTTTGAGAGCTTTAAGGGGTAAAGTATTTCATTTCTCTAATAAGTCTTTCTATCATTAAGAGCTTTAAGGTAAATGAGCACATGTCTTTGCTTTGGTGCTGAATGAGATGACAGATGTACACTACTACAGTTTATCCAGTACCCTTTGTCACTTTTCAAGAACATTAATCTGGGAAGAATTAATGGTTAACCCTTGTGCTGATAAAAGTAAACCTGTCTTCCTTTAAATTAATTAAAGGAACATAATTAAAATGTTCATTTTCTACTTGGTCATATCTCACTTCCCTTTGTTCACAAGTTGTGTTGTATTAGTCAATTTTAGGCTACACAATATGGGTTAGGTAATGAATTATACATGCATACCTCCTTTTTAGAAATTTAGGATGAAATGAAATTTTTCTGTTTACCAAGTGGAGATATGTTTTTATAATACTGTATTGGTATGAAATTAGTCTTTATCCAGAAGCTGTATAGTAATAGGTAACATGGAATTCATTTCTCAAGACCTTTTATCTCTTTAATTTTTTGTTTTAATAGTTTCCTGGCTGTTCTGAGTATTATTGTTACTAAGTTCTGTACAAATTTGACTTTAGACACACCTAATACATGCTATGTACCATGGGTTCTCTAGAGTATCAGTGGCAGGTTGAGATTTTTCTGAACGATGTGGGCTCTGGATAAATCCAGAGTTATTGCACACAATCTAATGTATTCATTTTCCAGTGAAACTCAGTTCTGCAATCTATGCCGTTTTTCCATTTCTTTCTACCAATGAGTACAATTCTTTACTTGCAAAGAGTATACTTTGCCTTCAAGCTAATTGTTACCTACTGGAAATCTTCAAAACTGTTGCCTACAGTAAGCTTTCATGTTCCATTTATACAAACCAAATGCACTCTCATAAGATCTCTGAATGTGGATACCCTTGTTATAGCTCACTGCTAAGTACCTCATGTTACTTTTGTTTCTTACCCAGCCTTTGAATGAATGGATCATAAATGTCTTCATTTTCTTTTCTTTTATGTAGAACCAAAATATTCTTTTCTCTTTTCTAATCCAATAAATAATAATCTGCCTTTGGTCATTTCTTTGTGGGTAAATATCCCCATTTACTATGTATAGGTTCCTCTCTTTGTTAGTTCAGTTTACATTCCTGTAATAAAAAAAAAAAAAAAAAATTGAGATAATGAAGTCTAAAACAGATTTTTTTTTTTTTTTTTTTTTTTTTTTTTTTTTTTTTTTTTTTTTTTTTTTTTTTTTTTTTTTTTTTTTTTTTTTTTTTTTTTTTTTTTTTTTTTTTTTTTGGAAGGTTTCAGTCCATAGTGGATTGGTCCCTTGCTTCTGAGCCTTTGGTGAGGCGGTAGTACATCATGGTGGGAGCTGTGGTAGAGGAAGCCAATCACCTTGTATTCAGAGCAAAAGCAAAAGAGGTTGGGGCCTCCAATATGTGCTTTAAAGGCACATCTTCAATGACCTAACTTTCTCCCACTAGCCCCACCTCTTAAAGGCTCCAGTATATTCCAATAGTGCCACAGACTGAGGACCAAACCTTTGGCAGATTGGTTTTGGGAACATTCCAGTCCAAACTAGAGCAGTATCCTTTTGCTCCTGATGACATTAATGTTCTTCCTTAAAATATTTTCCAAAAGCCACAAGCCTACATTTTATGAGAAATATTCATTATCATTAATAATTGTATCTATTGTATTGATTTATATCATCAAGTATGTAGAAGTTGCATCTATATAGTCCCTTTCATATTGATCAGCTTTAGAAAGGAATGCAGTACTAATGTATAAGATTACATATTGTATGATTCCATTTGTATGCAGTGCATAGAACAGGCAAGTCCATAGATGCAGAAGGGAAGTGAATGGTTTCCTGGGGTGGAGAAGTTACTGTGTAACAAGCACAGTATTTCTTTTTTATTTTTCTTTTCTACTTTTCTTTATTTTTTTAAAGAAAGAAACTTGACAGCATCCGATTAATTTGTTTGTTTGTTTGTGTGATTGTTTATGGCTAACTCAGCCTGCGTTGGCAATGGGGCTAGTGTAGCATGTGGTGCCGGGGATTGAACTGTGGTCACTGCCATTGCCTAAGCTTGCCTAAGGAGGCACTTAGGACCGTTGAGCTATCATGCCAGCTCTAGCGTTTCTTTTTTAATTGGTAAGTAATACTCCACAATTTTCATTATGCAGTTTTGTTTACAAAAACTCTTAGTGTTTGTATTGTGTACATTTCTTGACTGATATACATAATGCTGCAGTGAACATAAATGTATAAGATTTTTTGTATATATTTTCATTTTTTCCTGAATATGTACCTGTTAATGTAATATCTGAGTCATATGGGCTGAATAGAATAAGCAGACTCAGACTTGAACTCAGTTTTTCCTATCATACACAAGATATATATCATTTCTAGAATCCCAAAAAGTGAGAGGACTTTTTCCCACTAAGAGGCAGTTTTGTAGAAGCAGATATAAATTGAGTGTTCAATGCTGATAAAAAAAAGGTTGAGGGCTCAGTTGCCCAAACTGCTCCTCTCAATAATTTTACCTGTGTTTCTAACCAATGAGCTATAAATCAGGATTCCTACAACGTTTTCCTTCGGTTCTAGCAGTTTGCTTAAGTAACTCATAGTACACTGGGAATTTCATGCCCCTTTGAGCATGGCAGCCTTCAGGTACCTTCATGTATCCAGCCATTCAGAAGCTCTTAACCCTGATCTTTTTGGGTTTTTATGGAAACTGCATTTCATAAGTGTGACTAAAGCAGGGACAGCCATGTTGGAATGTAATTGGCCAAAAAGATATAATTAATGCTAACCGACTGAGAGATCCAGTAAGGCCTGCTTGTTCACATTATTTTTGTCCTTTCTGTACAGCATTCCTTACCCCAGGGCATGGGCAGGTTGCATTTTGAAATAGGGATCTTATGATCTATCATCAGACAAAGTGAAAGAATTTCTTTATGGCCAACTGCAAGACAGAAAGGCAAGTAATAAAAGTTTCTGTTACCAATTTGGGAAAAAGAAACTAGTTTCTATGGTCTGCTCAGGGGAGTGAATTAGGAGGCAGAAATCCTGGAGAAAACCTAAAACTTGCATCATATACAGTAATAGTAGATCCCTGAATATTTGTGTGCCCCCCCCCCCCAATACTCATATATTGACATCCTAACTTCATGCAATGAGAATAGAAGGTTGTGCCTTTAGGGGGTAATTAGATCATTAGGGTAGAACATTCATAAGTAGGATTGATGCCTTGACAAGAGCTTTCTAGCCTTCTTTTCTCCATGTGAGGATACCCAGAGAAAACAACTATCTGCACCCAAAAGGGGTGCTAACCACAACCTGACCATGGTAGTAGAATTCTGCTCTTAAGATTTCCACCAAGAAAAAAAATACTGTCCTGCTGTTGATAAGTTACCTACACTCCAATACTTTGTTATATCAGTCCAAATTGGCTAAGATAGCAACTGTTTACCTGAGAAAGATCCAGACTCAGTTCTAAATAGCTGCTTCTGTGTATATTCCCACCTTGCATTCCAGACATTCAACTTCTATGTGTCCTTTCAACGCTTGTCATTACCAGGAATTATTAAATGTTATTGTAATTATTACTGGGTCTTCCTAGTGTGCAAGAATTGGTACTTGTTTTGATTCGCATTTTCCTGCTGACTTAAATAATATTAAACACTTTTATGTATGTACTGGTCATTTGTTTGCCTTCTTTGGAGAACTCTTCAGATCTTCTGCCAATTTTTTATTTGGATTCCTTGATAATGTTTTACTGGTTTGTAAGAGATCTTCACAGATGCTGGATTGAAGTCCTTTTATCAGGTAGATTATTTGCAAACGTTTTTTCTCTGTGCATATTGTCTTCATTTTCTGGATAGTGTTGTTTTTTCTTAAAAAAAAAAAAAAAAAAAATCTGGGTTTTGCTACATAGTCCAGGCTATTTTCAGTCATCTTGCTTCAGTCTCATGACTGCTAGGATTAGAGGCCTGAACCACCATACTTTCTCTCTTGATGATGTTCTTTGAAGCACAAAATTTCACATTTTAATGAAATGATGTTTACTTTTTCTTTTTTAATAATTTTGTCGTTTCTGATTAAGAAACCACTGTCTAATCAAGTCCACCAAGAATTATGCCATGTTTTATTCTGTTTTATAGTTTTAGGTCTTACATTAGGTCTTTGATCTATTTTGAGTTAATCTTGAATTTGGCATGAGGTAAAGATTTCTTTGTATGTAGATCTTCAGTTGTTCTAGCAATAATTTTTCAAGAAAATTAATTTTTCTGCCCCCTGAATCTGTCAAACAGCAGTTACCCTTCACTGTGAAGGCTTATTTCAAGACTCATAATTCCATTAATCTATTTGCCTGTCCTTTTGCCTGAATCACAGTGTTTTGATTATAGAGCTTTATTGTAGTAAGGTTTGAAACTGAGACACATGAGTCATCCAACTTTTTTGTAAGACTATTTTGGCTAACTAGTGTGGTCTCATAAATATACTATATATATATATATATATATACATATATATATATATATATATATATATTATATGTATGTATTTATTAGAAAATCATTTTTTTCAAAGATGTCAGCTGGGATTTTATAAGCTTTATATTTAGTCCGTAGATCAATTTGGGAAATATTAACATGCTAAAAATTTGAAATCTTCTATTTCAGAAATATAAGAATTTCTTGCTAATACTTAATTTTTTCAACATTCCTTTGTAGTATTCTAAGTCTTCTAGTTCTTATTTTAATCATTTTCTTTATTTTTGATGCTATTCTAAGTGAAATTACTTTTCTTTTTGTTTTATTTATTTCTGTTGTACAGAAATACAGTTATCATCACTATTATCATTATTAGTTAGCTTCCTGAAGTAGAAATGTAGAATTGCTCATAATCCCTAAAAGTCAAAGCATTGGTTTTACTCCTATTTTTTGCAATATTGTATGTTAGTCATTTTATCAGTGTCTAAATTAAATTAATATTTTTATTTTTATTTTTATTTTATTTTATTTTATTTTTGTCTTTTTGAGACAGGGTCTCGCTATGCAGTTGAGGCTGGTCCTGAGCTCACTTTTGTAGCCCAGGCTGGTCTCGAACTCGCACCAATCCTCCTGCCTCAGCCTCCCGAGTGCTAGGATTACAGGCGTGCGCCACCACGCCCGGCTCTAAATTAATATTTTTATATAAATATATCACTGTGCTAATTTTGGATTTCTAAGAGAAACTTACATTATATTAGCATATGTTAAAACTATTGTGTTAAAATTTATAATTTAGCTAGGCATGGTTAAATGCCTTTCAGCTCAGTAGTCAGCAGGCTGTGAGTTTGAGACCATCCTAAGCTATGCAGTGTTCAAGAACAGCCCAAAGTACATAATGAGAGTTTTTAGAAGAAAAGAACAGTGAGAAGAACAAGGACAAAAGAGGAGTAAATTTATAATTAGTATAAAATGTGAAGTAGTTAAGGAAAGAAAGAGGTATCATTTGTTTCTGAAAGAAGAAAATGTTTATAAGATGACAATGACTGTGGACTTATACTACTTTGCTTTGTTCCAGATGCTTCAGAAAATATCTAGGGAAAGTGTGGAGTTGATAAATCATGTTTGTGAGGGGTCAGGGAGATAGCTCAGGGGCACAAGTGCCTGCCTGGCTGTGCAAGATCCTGACTTTGATTCCTAGTTCCACAAAAGTAAATAAATAAATAAATATTAAATTAAATTTAAAAATAAAAAATTAAATCATGTTATGAACCTGTTCACATCATTAGCAGTGCCCTATCCAAATAAACAACACCCTATGTGCTCAGGGGAGCTGAAGGGAAATGTGTGTTGGCTCTGCTGCCTATGATTCTTCTGCAGTCATTTTATTTACTTCATCAAGTGACTGCTACAAATACATACACAGATTGCATTTACATGGCAGGAACTGCTGCTATTGGATTAAATCTTTTGCTTCTGCTTTTCTTTTTTTTTTTTTTTTTTTTCTTGGTACTGGGAATCAAACTTGAGGCCCCTCACTTGCCATGCAGGGACGGTGTCACTGAGCTATATCCTTGGCTCTCTGTTGCTTTTATAATGCAGTTTTGCTAGATTTGAAGTTCCCTGGAAAAGGGCTAAGAAGTAAAAGCATAGGAGCCCAGCAGGATGGCTCAGTGGTCTAAAGCACCTGCTTAGGAAAGCTTGGGCGGCTGCAGGGACCTTGGTTCCATCCCGGGCACCACATGCTGTGCCAGCCCTGCCCTCAGGACAGGCTGAGCTGGCCATAAAAAGAAATAAATAAACAAAAGTTCTGAAACAAGAAAAAAATAAAATAAAAAAATTCTTAAAAAAAAAAAAAAAAGAAAAAAGTACAAGTGTAGAATTTGTGAATCTGGCTCTTAGAGTGTCTTCAGGAGGAGGAGAAGGAGGGGGGAGGGGAATAGTAGGAGAGGGGGGGGGGAAAGGGAGAGAGGGGG
>PVJA010010548.1:0-57152 GCA_004027025.1 Myocastor coypus | reverse complement strand
TTTTTTTTTTTTTTTTTTTTTTTTTTTTTTTTTTTTTTTTTTTTTTTTTTTTTTTTTTTTTTTTTTTTTTTTTTGTCTTTTTGAGACAGGGTCTCGCTATGCAGTTGAGGCTGGCCTTGAGCTCACTTTTGTAGCTCAGGCTGGTCTCAAACTCGCACCAATCCTCCTGCCTCAGCCTCCCGAGTGCTGGGATTACAGGCGTGAGCCACCACGCCCGGCCTTTTGGTCCATTCTTCACAAAATTTTTACATCTAGAAAATCTTTGGCAAAAATCTGAAAATTTCTGGAATCTATAAAGCAAGAAAAAATAACTCCAAAACTTAGACTAATCAAAGATAATGTAAATCACTAGAAAATAGAACCTTTCATGATACATGAATATAGCTAAATATTAGCAAATACAATCTAGAAAAGCATAAGAAGAAAAATACTTTGATATAAAGTGGTGTTTTGTATATTTAAGATTAGATTAATATCATGATTTCAATTGAAATAATTCAGCATATTAATGGCATAAGTTACAGGTGATGCAGGAGAAACATCTGATTACAAAATAACATAAAATTCTGAGCAACTTATGCGTGGAAGGGAACTTCCTCAGTGTATTAAAGGGAATCCATGTAAAACATAATATTAGCATTATAATAAACAATAAAGACTAAATGATTAAATGTAAAATGGTATCCTTTCATTACTAATATTCAGTATCATATCTCAAACTATGATTATCTACTATTAATTTCGAAAGAATCTAAGTAAATATTCTCTAGAAATAAAATAATTGTTTAATATTGAAGAATACCTGGTCATCAACAACCTTCATTCCTTTCTTTTTTAAGTTTTAAAGTCTTTTATTGATTTATTTATTTGGTACAGGGTCTCTCTACACATCTAGGACTCATAGTGATCCTTGAGTCTCAGCCTCCCCAGTTATGAACTTACAGGTATGTTTCACCACGTCCAGTTTTCCTGGCCAGTATGACGTGTGCCCAGATTCTGGGGCTAACATGGTATATGGTACTGGGGATCCAACCCTTGTCATTGAGCTTACCAGGCACGCACTTAGACTGCTGAACTATCTCCCTAGCCTGTTTATTTTCTTTTTGTTTGAAATTAATAATGGTAAAGATACTTATGAAAGCACCCCCAAGATAAAGTACTTGGTACAAATATACACAGCACATGCAGAATTTAGGTGCTAAATCCTATAAAATAGTGATTAAGAAACCAAAGAAGATGTCAAAAGTCATAATGCCTGTAATGTTAATATATTGATGACACTCTTCAATATTTAACTTAGAGCTTCAAAATATCATAATGAAAATATCAGTAAGTATGGAAAAAGTGTGTTCTATGTATACAAAGGATATTCCTCAACTCAGTAAGTGTACTAATGGTCTTGATTATTGTTACAGATTGCTAGTAGCTTCACGACTGGGTTGCTAACTGAATTTTGTGGGAAATTACTAGGAGGAACCTTGTGTTCTCACTTAAATGGTTTCCTGTAATCTACTCTGGAAATAGATGTGGCTCTTGTTATTTTCTATTGGGCAAAGCTGGCAGGGATCATTAGCTCTTTGATTGTCACTTCCTGGCTTAGGTGCAGATCCTTCAGCAGGCTAGTGTTGTACACAGTTGATGTGTTTCCCCCCTAATCATACCTTTTATCAGGTGCTATCTGGGGAAAGTTCTGCTTATGGCTAAAAACTGTGAACCTCCTTGTTGTAAACAGCTTTCCACTGTGTTATTCCTATAAAAGACTGTGGTTAGCACTGTTTGGGGGCTGGTTGGATGCCTCCCTGTGTGGAGTGTGTCTGGCCAGCCACAGGACTGGTTAACAAAGGCTCACTAAATTCTAATCTGTTCTGATCTCATTCTCTGTTTGATTTGAACCCAGTACAATTATCCATATGAAAATGCTAGCAAAATGAACATCACATCACATCAAAAATATCATATAATACATAGAAATGGACTTTCCCACAGAGATACAAGGATTGTTCAGATTAAATGAATTGATCAATTCAATATATCATTTTAACAGAATGGAAGATAAAAATTATGACCATAATAGACACAAAACACTTACAATTAAAAGTCATTTTGTGATTAACAAACACAGAAAGTTAGGTGTAGGAAGAACATTCCTCAACACAGTAAATGCTATAAATCACAAATGCACAAACCCCATAAAACTAACGGGGAAAAGGTTGAAGTTGTTGTTTCCCATGAGAAACAGGAAAAAGACAGCAATATCCCTTTTTATCAGTCTTTTCATCAGTGTGTGTGTGTACAGTACACAACTTCCACATTTCTTGTGTGGAGTGGTACACATACATATCACATCTTAATTATTTTCGTCCCTTTCCCCCTCATCTCTTGAGTCCCTTCCTATTTTCCTATTCACTTCTAGTTTACTCTCTTTTTACAACATGAGTTTCTCATATGAAAGAAACTGTGCCATACCTAACCTTGTTTATCTGATTTATTTCCCATAATGTCATGTCCACAAGGTGCATGCATCTTACCACAAGTGACTTGTTTATTTTTTAATGATAGAATAGCATTCCATTGTTTACAAATACCACATATTCTTTATCCACTCACCTGTTCTAATTTGTATTTCTCTGAAGACCACTGGTGATGAGCATTTTCTCTTGTGCTGACTGGCCGTTACCCCTCTGTGAAGCATCTCCTTGTTGCACTTGTCCATTTTGATGAGTCTTATCTTGGGGGGGGTCTTAATTTTGGAGGTTTTTATATATTCTAAATAGCTATGCAGGAACTATCCTAAGGGACACAATTAGATGGCAACTGAGTCTGGGCATTGTGGCACGTATCTGTAATCCCAGCTCTTGGGAGGCTGTAAACAGATCACTATGATCTAGTAGTGAGACCCTGAACACCCTATTGACTCTTCCCTAAAATACAACAAATAAATAAAGAAAGAAATAAATTCAAAAACTTTTTCTAAGATAGTTATACTACTAATTTGTTTCAATTCATTGAAGGGAATGTTGTGTGCTTACACTGATCAACCTTTCATGTCTGTATCTTGTAATCTGAGCAACTACTTTGATGATAACAGCAATATGCAATACGTTACCATTGTTAATTTCCTGCTATCTTGTTTTGAAATTCTGTATCACTGTTTTTTTTTTTTGTTTGTTTGTTTTCTTTTCCTGTTTAAGATAAAAACTAAATTTTAAAAGGTGTAGCCGGGTGTGGTGGCGCACGCCTGTAATCCCAGCGCTCAGGAGGCTGAGGCAGGAGGATCAGTGTGAGTTTGAGACCAGCCTGGGCTACAAAAGTGAGCTCAAGGCCAGCCTGAACTGCATAGTGAGACCCTGTCTCAAAAAGACCAAAAAAAAAAAAATAAATAAATAAAAGGTGAATAAAAATATTTTTCATATTCTATAGGCTTTCTTATTTTTTTAATTTTTATTTTAGGGAAGAGTCTCCAGGGTTATGAGGGCCTCACTACCAGATCAGACGTGTAGTGATCCGCCTGTTTACTGCCTCCCAAGAGCTGGGACTATAGGCACTTGCCACCACTCCCAATCTCAATTGCCATCTCAGCTTGCCATGGGGGTGGGGACAGCATGGCAAGCCTGGGGATCGAACCCCAGCCCCTGTGTCTGTTTGCAGGTATTTCAATCCACTTAGCTAATTAGCTGGCCCTTCCGTAGGCTTTTCTTTTTTTCCATGCTATTGGTTTTATTTTTCTGCATGTGGGTTTTAGTTTTACATGGTCTCATAGGTTTATTTTCTGTTTTTTCTTCCTGTGCAATCGAACCTATTTTCAGAAAGTCATTGTCTGTGCTTATGACTTGAAGAGTTTTACCTATTTTATCTCCAGCAGGTTGTTTCTATTTTATTTTTTGCTCATTGGTACATCTTTACTTCAGTTTATTACGAGAAGAGATATGGATTGAAATACAATCTTCTGCATGAGGATAACCAGTTTTCCTAATACTATGTATTAAACAGGGTACTTTTCCTCAGTGTATGTTTCTCACTGCTATTATTTGGGTTTTGCTTTTCTAACGTGAGCATTCATAGTTATCATCCTCTCTCTTGTGACTGCTTTTGTTGTGTCCCACAAGTTCTAGTCTGCTGCACTGACATTAACATGTAGTTCCAGAAACTTTATTATTTCTTCCTTGATTTCTTCTGTAACCTATGATGATGATGATGATGATGATGATGATGATGATGATGATGATGATGATGATATGTTTAGTACAGAGTCTACAGGGTCTCACTACACAGATTGTAGTGATCCTCCTGTTTTCAGCCTCCCAAGTGTTGGGATAATAGGCGCCTTCCACCAAGCTCGGTCTCTCTCTCCACTTCAGCATGCCCAAGGGGTGGGGCTGATATGGCATACTGGGGATTGATTCTCAGTCCTTATATCTGCCTAAGCAGGTATTTTAATCTGCTGAGCTATCTGGCCAGCCTTGTAACCTATTGTTAACAGTTCATTGGAAGTTTCCACGCATCTACAAAGTTTCTGTTTTCTTTCATTCTTAGCTTTTCCTTGTTATGATCTGATAATATAGATGGTACAATTTCAGTTCTTTTATGTTTAGTTCAACTAGCTTTATTGGCTGGTGTATAATCTAATTTTAGAATGTTCCTTGTGCTGCTGAGAGTATATTCTGAGGTTATTGGGTGGAACACTGGACACATATAAACATTAACTTCATTAATTTGAAGGTTTTGTTTAAAACTGATATTTCTTTATTAATTTTTGGTCTAGTTGCTCTGTCTCTTTATGATAATGAAATATTGAGATCTCCCACTGTAACAGTGTTTAGATTTATCTGGACCTTTATGTCCAGTAGAACTTATTTTAAGAAATTGGCTGCTGTTGTTTAGCGCACATATGTTAATTATTATTGTCTCTTAACCTTGGATTGTTCTCTTCACCAATATGTAGTGACCTTCTTTGCTTCTTTTGATTAGTTTTGGCTTAAAGAACGTTATATTTGAATACAGGATAGCTATATATGCTTGAGGGTAGGTTTTCTTGTTGCATAGAATATATTTTTCTATCCTTTAATTTTTAGTGTATGAGTTTCTTTTTAGGTTAAATGTGTTTGTTTGTTTTATGTCACCAGGGATTGAACTCAGGATCTTGCACTTGTCAGGCAGCCACTTATTCTAGTGAGCTATCTCCGTGGCCCTTAACTGTGTGGTTATTTTTATATACAGTAAACTGTTGGATTTTTATTTCTTGGTTTATTCTGATAATTTGGTACTTTTGATTCAGGAACTGAGTCCATTCACACTAAGAGGTACCACCAATAGTTACTGTTTATCCCTGTCATTACCTTACATCCATGTTACTGAATTACTGCCTCAGGCATCTGCACAACTGCTCATCCTATGTCATGCAGTCATCCTGTTAGTCCTCATGTCACAGTTATCTTCATTATATATTTTTATTATATCCTTGAGTTATTTAAAGTCTGTTTCAGTAGTCATTGTTCACCTTATGTGTTACATATCATAAAAATAACCTCTTTCTGCATCAACTTTGATGCAACTCGAGATAATCTTCTAAGGTATATTAACCTGAATTTAAGTATTTGACATGTACTGCCAATCGTAGGCACAACTATTAAACAATGCAAGAAAGGAAGATGAACCCACATAGGAAAAGAAAGTTCAAATGATCCCTGTTTGATGAAAAAAAATTATGTACCCCAAAATTGCTAAAATGAAAAAATGTATTAAATTTTCAACATAAAAAAAGGCAACAGCCACACATGGGACATTTTCCAAAACTGACCACATAGTAGTGCATAGGTCATGCTTTAGTATGTTCAAGAAAACAGAAATTATACCATGTATATTATCTGACCATAGTGCAATGAAACTGGAAATAAATGACAAAAAAATCATAAGAACCCCAGAAATACATAGAAATTAAACAACACCCTTCTTATCAACCTGTGGCTTACAGATGAAATTAAACAAGAAATTAAACAATATTTACATTTTAATGAAAATTCAAAAAACCGCAGCCAAAATTTTTATTCGCTTTTTAAATACAGTAACAGTGAAACTTCTGAGAAAGAAGTTAAGAAGCAATTCTATTTACAACGATCACAAAAATAAAGTGAAATAAAATTGTTAGAAGTGACTTTAAGCAATGAAGTTAATGAATTATACTATGAATATTACCAAACTTAGGTAAAGTAAATTGAAAAGAACACAATAATGGAAAGATACTTGCATGTTCATTGACTGGTATAATTAATAATATTAAAATTGTGATACCATACAAAGCAATCTCTAGATTTAATGTCATTTCTTTCAAAATACTAATTACATTTTTTCCAAGGAAGAAAAAGATCCCAAATTTTCTATGGAAACATAACATACCCTGTAGAGTTAAAATGAACTGTCTTGGCAGCATTTCAATTCTTGACTTTAAAACATATCAGTGAGCAAAAAACTGACAAAAATAGCAAAATAGGAATAAGAGGGAAAACAGCAAAATAGACAGACCAGTGGAACAGAATAGAAAGCCCCAAAATGAGTCCTTGTTTTCACAGCTAACTGGTTTTTGACAAAGGCAGCCAGAGAAACCAGTGGAAGATGGAAAGTCTGCAATAAATGGTAATGAGAAAAGTGGTTATCCATGTGTAAAAAAAGAAACTTGTCTCTTATTTCTTATGATATGAAAAAAAAAACAAATTCAAAATAGATTAAAGGCAAATTTGGTACCAGAATGTTTTAAACTACTAAAGGAAAATATAAAGGAAGTGAATCAATAGATTGGTTACTAGGATTTTTGGATATGACTCCATAAGCACCAGCAAAATGGATGAAATTGGATAAATATAATGACATTAGACTAAGACCTTCTATACACAAAAGTAAATGGTAAACAAAGGAGAAAGTAAACCTAGAAAACTGAAGAAAATATTTGTAAACATTTTATCTAATGAGGGATTCTTGAATATTTTAGGAGCTCAAACAAAACAATTGCCAAAAATAAAATCATTTATGGACTGGATTTTCATAAGGAATGATATGCAAGTGACAAATACATGAATAAATTCTAAACATCACCAATAAGCAGGACAAAGTAAATAACATCACAAAGATATGTCAGCTCATCTTAATTAGAATGACCATTCTCAGAAAGACAAATGTTGGCAAGGGTGTACAGAAAAGGAAATATTTATACCAATTGATGGGAACATAAATTGGTACAATTATGATGGAAAAAGTAAAATAATGTTCCAAAAACTAAAGCTAGAACTATAAAATGATCCCATACTTCCGTTGCTGTCTATATATGTAAATAAATTAAAACACCATATGCCACACTGGCCTCACACCCAGGGCACAATGGACAGTACACTGAGACTGGGGGCATTGTGGCGCAGGTTTGTAATTCCAGCTAAGGAAAGGCTGAAAACAGGAGGATCACTATGAGTCTGAGCTGCATAGTTATACCCTGTAACAAATACATTAAAACAATCAGTCAAACAAACAAATAAATAATAAATTGAAATATGCTTACAAAATGAAAATCTGCCTTCTCTTTATTAAAGTACTATTCTCAATAGCCATAATCTCTGTATTTATTAAGGAATCAATGGATAAAACAACATGATATATATATATATATATATATATATATATAATATCTCATATGTATAGAATATATATCGTATACCAAGTATATGTCATATGTATGATACATATATGTGTGTGCTATTCAGAGCAAAAAATGAAATGCTGTCATTTTCAGCTATATGGCTATAAATGAAACAAATTTTAGGTAAACGAGGGAGAAAGAAACAAATACTGAATTAGAGGATAGATTAAGGGTTCTTAAAGCCTATAAAGAATAAAGGATATAGAGAAGCAGAGAGTGGATGAATAATAGAAACAAGATTGTGATTGGATAAGAAAAGTATTTTTATAGACCAAAAGAATGTTCAGGGTTGATAAAAAGTAGTTGAACGTTTCAAAGGGGCTTGTAGATTTTGAATGTTTCTAGCACAAAGAAATGATATACATCATATGCCAATTCCCTTGATCTAGTCATGCCATATTGTATGTGTATTAGATGTCATGCTATGTTACATAAACATGTATGATTAATGTGTCAACTGAAAACAAAAATTCGTTGTAAAAATACCTACAATTGGCAGATTTAATCTAAAGTCTAAATGAAAAAGCCGAAGAATTAGAAGAAACAAAACAATTTTGTAAAACATCAACTGTCTGGATATTAATGACTGCAGACTGTGATAACTCAAAGAAAAAAATGGATAATGGAACAGAAAAAGGCTATCAGTGGAAACACTGGTACATTACAAATCAGGAATGAATACCAGTCAATAAGTGTATGTAAATGGTTAATTGTAGAAACTGAGAGAAGTATATATGTGAGCTCTCTGCAGTTTCCGAACAAATTGTATCCTTTCTGACTAGTATACATATATATGTTTTTTAAAAGATGTTTTCCAAAAGTCACTGAAGTGAAGCTTGGGGCTATTAATATAACCTAGAATTATTCTAGATGATGAACAGAGAGATGGAAAGATGTTTCAGCTAGAGATTTCAGAGAGATAAAAAGTCTGGATACATAAATTGAGGGTTACTGCTGAAATGTAAGTAGGTATATTATACAGGCACTAAAATGACTACCATTAAAAGGACCAAAAGTAGACATTCTTCCCGGGCGTGGTGGCACATGCCTTTAATCCCAGCACCTGGGAGGCTGAAGCAGGATGATTGGTTGCAAGTTTGAGACCAGCCTGGGCTACAAAAGTGAGCTCAAGGTTAGCCTGAACTGCATAGTGAAACCCGGTATCAAAAAGACCAAAAAAAAAGTAAGAAGTAGACATTCTTGGTGGAAAAGTGGAGTAATCGGTTTCCTTACACATTCATGGTGGTGAAGAGGAAGAAGTGAAAAAAAATGTGAAGAAAAGGTGCTGCGGAGCATTGTGTCAAATAGGAAGGCAGCTGTCCATACCTCCAGAGAGCATGTGTTCTAAGACCAACCTGGCAGAGGGAAGGGGACACAATCACAGTGTTTTAAGACATCTCTAAACTCAGAGTCCAGCTCTAGCAAGGAGGGCATTTCTGAGTATAGATGCTCTAAAAAATACCTTGAACATCTGAAAGTAATCTCAGTATAATGACAATTAAAGATGATCTCATTTGCACTATGATTCTATCCCATTGTTTTGGGGAGTTGTGGAATTTTCAACAAGGTCCCTGTGAGCCCGAATCTCCCTCATCCAACAGAGAGGAGACTTATCCCTGAATGGTATGAATTACTGCACCAGTTTAAAGAGCTGCTTCCTCCCTGTAGAGCTACCTTACAGATTCTGATATCTGGTTTTTTTTTTGAGGCTGTTAACTCTATTTACGGCCCTGTTCTCACCGTAAGGGTCCATCTTTGTAATAAATTTGTGCTTTTCCTTCTAATTTTGTGTGTTCTGCCATATTCTTTGCTCAGGGTATCAAGAACATAGAACCATCACAACACCGGACAATATTAGGTATATAAACATTGAAGCCACATTGAAGATAATTTGTTAGGATTTTAAAACTTTAAACATGAGCTAATACATAATCCAGAAGTTACACTTTTATGCATAACTTCATATAAGGTTAAAAATCTGTGTCATACAAAGAGGTGTGCAAGCATGACAGTAATATTCTAAAATTATCAAGTCATTAAAATGGTCAAGTCCATAAATTGATAACTAAGTAGAAAAAATGTAGTATTTTCTTTTAACTGAGTGCTATTGAAAACATATAATTGAAATGCTGGCATAGATACAACATGGCTAATATTTGGAAAATATTAACCAGGTCATAGACACCAGGTACAAATGATCATACAGTATATGATTACTTTTATAGAATAGAACATGAAATAAATGCACATATTTGTACACATGTGTGCATTGCACACACACACACACACACACACACACACACACACACACACACAAACAGATCTGCAGTTGCATGGGCATGGGGAAGGAAATACTACAGATGTGGATTGGGGAGTTTCTTGTGGAAAATAATTTTTCAACTCTAGACTTTAATGATGGTGAATAATTTTGTACATTTACTGAAAAATTGTGAGAATAAACATTCACCATTGAAAATTTTATAGCGTAAACTATGTATTACTAAAGTGTTAAAGGTAAGCTTGCTGAAAAGACTCATCAAGTGTCATGATGTACGTCTGTTGTACAATCATGTTCAGTGGGCAGAGTGGAGAAAAAGGCAGGGGCTATTGGTACTATTTGCTGGGAAAACTGTTTATTTAAGACTCCCATTTTTTAAAAATGATTTGGAACAGGGTCTCATTATGCAGCTCAGAATCACAGGGATCCTCCTGTTTCAGTCTTCTCAGTGCTGGGATTGCAGGCATGCACCACTATTGCTGGTGTAGGGAGCAGACTCAGCGTGCCTAGGAGTGGGGCCACTGTGGCAAGTGGTGGGATGCAACTTTGCTCCTCTTGCTTGCCGAAGCAGGTGATTAGTCTGCTGAGTTGTCTCGCTGGTCCAGGACTACCATTTTTGCATCTCACACATTTTATCTTTTTTTTTTTTTTTCTGGAAAAATACCTCATGAAACTGGGCCAGTGAGAGAAGTGCTTAGTTCAAAGACCAGAATCAGCCACACAGTGTGTGAATGTATTTGCTTTGTGATTTGAGGTGATGGGTGTAAGGGTCACAGTTAGTTTCTCTGTACTCTTTGATCAGGTTGAACCCTGTTGTACAGGCAAAGCTTCATGCTACAATGTATATGAAATTACTGGTGATAGAGTTTTTCAGTTTCATTTTATTATTCTGTAACTCCCAAGTATTATGTATCCAGTTCACTATTGGCAAAACAGTGGAAAGGGGCTCATGTCCACATGCTTACTTTGGGACCATACAATATGTCTCAAATCATCATTTTCCTGTTGCGTGTTATGAGTCAGTGTCAAAAGAAATGATGAGAAGACCCAATGAATTTAGCTTCAGAGGTCTCGGTGAGATTAATCTCTCTTGAAGTGAGCCCAGAGCTGCAGAAGCATCCCAGTTTTATTTAAGGCTAAGGAACTTGCTCACATCCATAATCACTTTAGTAAAGAAAGGCTACAGTCTCTGACCTCCACCATTTGCCCAACGTTAGGTTCACACAAATACTAATTAAAAAAATTCTAAGCAGGGGAGAAGACAACTGTTATGGCTTATGTCTAGTTGTCCACCCAAAGCCTCATGGAGTCATTGGGCGGGAACTTCTAGAGTTTGAGACTTGATCCTTGATCCCTGGGATTATGGGTTTTAGTACTGATGGGATTATAGGTGGAAGTACTTCTGGGATTATGGGTGTAGCCTATGGCGGGAGCTAAGGTGGAGAGCCTGAATGTAATATAAAGAGAGACAGAGAGACAGACTGTAGCTCTAGCTGTTGCTGTTGCTCTGTTGCCATGTTGGTTGGCTGCCTCTGCCGCCATTTTGTTGCTGTTCCGCCGCCATGAACTGGATGCTCTCCGCCCTGCTCCACTCAGCCTTGGGCCAACCGAATATGGACTGAAACCTCCACGAACTGTGAGCTAAATAAACCTTTCCTTCCTTCATTTTGAGTGTCGGGTATTTGTCCCAGCAACGAGCAAAAAGTAACTAAAACAACAACCATTAACATCCCAAGCAAGGAAGGATACAACAAATAGAAAGCATTCAGGGTAAGCTGTTACCTTCCTCCTTCAATCTCAGCTTTCTGGAATTCCCAATTAACAAACCACAGCTGTCCCTGGGCTTTGTTTATTGCTCTTCACCTCTTGAGATGCTAATAACTTATCACTACATTTTCCCAAACAAATTCTTGTTTCCTCTCCTAGTTCTGATCCTGCAGTAGCTCATAGAGCTCAATAGCTCTTTGTCACATTATCATCACAATGACAGCTTTATATTGCTATGTGTGACCCTGTTCAATCTATAGCAATAGTACAAAATATTCATCTTTATTGTTTATTGCTTATTTTTATTTCTTCTATTAACTTTATTGAAAATCGGTAATTATATAACATCAAAAATTGTAGACAAATATTGAAATGTGAAAGATATAGACAGAATTTTAGGAAAATATTTATGAAATGAATACATAGCATGGGATTAATAATAGATTGCATATTATAAATAAATCATTTAAAAACTTCAATGAATGTAACAATAAAAATTGTGTAAAAATAAAAATGAAGAAATATTTACGTATCAGTCATATAACAGTTCACTCTCTGCCAAAATCAAGAAACTTATATTCATAGAATTAGAATTCTCAATGTAGAGGTGGACAACAAATATTTAAGGATTTGTAATTTTTGAATTTAGTTGAAATTATAATACATTTTAAAAAAAAGATTTTTGCCAAGAAATATGAATAAAATCATACCAAGATACACAAAAATGAAATTGCCCAAAGCTAAATATAAAAAAAAAATCTTTAAAGAACATAAATAAAAAATTAGCTATGGAAGAAGATGAGCAAACAGCATCTTATTCCACATTAGAAAAAACAAAAAGAGCAAGTGCGTAAGAAACTAGACCAATTAATTCAAAGGAGTGAAAGAAAAATCCCTGTTTTGTGTGTATAAAAGACAAGGAAGAAGTAATACAAAATTAAGGGAAACAGAAATATACTTTTGAAAGTTTCTAATACTAGAAGAAAATATATCATATCTTACAAGTACTTTTTAAGTTAAAAATGTCATATAAATTTTGAAATAAAAATTCAGATTAAACTTAAATAATAGATTCAATGCAGCAACCAGGCCCAGAATATGACCGATACCACCCAGGACCGCTGGAACTCATTTGACCCAACAACTAAGCCTGGCATATGAGTAGAACTTCATCCATGAGACAGGCCCAGTTTTTTCCAGTGTGGAAAACTGCAGCACAACTCCCTGCAGAGAGTCCAGAAATGAGCCACGAAGCTGATGCAGGAGCAGAACAACTTGAAATATTAGCACAGCAGGTTTACTTCCAAGGGCTACAGCAGGAAGAGTAGAACACAGGGGCCAAACTGAAGCCACACTCACCTGTACAAGTTTGAACTCAGTAGATCTAGATCTGGCTATACGGTAAAAACTGCACCAAAGCTCTACACCAAAGGTAAAAAGGCAGGGCTATACAAAATGACGAAGAGAAAGCAAAATGGGCTCTCATGTCTTGAGTCCGCCCAGAGCAAATGCAGGAGACAACAGCATAGAAAAAATTGGAAATCACACACGCTCTGAGATAATAGCGTCTGAAGTAAAGAAACAACTGGAGAAAGGTATAGAGTAAATCAGACCAGAAATAATTTTTGAAGTAAAAAGGAAATGATAACTATAATGAAAGAAGTACTAAGTGCTTCTAAAGATGACAATGATTAAAAGGAAGAGGAGAATAGCAAAATTATGGAAACCTTGAATGAACAATATAAGAAAGTAATAGAACGCAGAAAGCAGATTCAAAGTGCTACACAGGAAATGAAAACTTCAATCAACAGCTGGCAAAACCATTTCAATAAAAGTGAAGATAGACCTTCAGACCTTAAAGACAATACTGAGGATAGTGAAAAGGTAAGAAAAGGCATCTTAAAAACACCTAGGATGCAGGAAAAAATTCAATATCTACAAGATGATGCAAAGATGAACATGAGATATTAGGCATCAATGAGAAAGGAGTCAACACAAATGGTATAAAAAGAATATGGACAGAAGTATAATAGCAGAATACTTCCTAAATATGGTGAAACAATTTGACATTCAGGTAAGCAAAGCTTGTAGAACTCCAAATAACACCGATCTAATTAAAACCACACCCAGACATGCAATAATCAAGATTCCAGAAATTCATCACAGGAACAGTATACCAAAAGCTGCTAAAGAAAAGAAACAGATCACATTTAAAAGAAAACTCATCAGAATAATGGCAAATTTCTCTTTACAAACCATGAAGTCAAGAAGAGCATGGAGCAAAGTACTACAAGTCTTGAATGAAAACAAATTACAACCTAGACTGCTATACACTGCAAAACTCTCTTTCAAGTATAATGGAGAAGTGAAATACTTCCAGAACAAAGAACAATTAAAAGAATTTCATGATGACAAAGCAAACATTGCACAGTTTACTAAAAGGTATCTAGAGAGGGATCAAAATGACCACAGTGCCATGAAGGGGAATGGAAGGAACCACAAAACAGGGCAAGCAATCACAGGAGAAAAAGAGATATATAAAGTCTGTCTTTCAGCTATTCTTTTGTTTAAAGCACCGAAATTTTTCCATCAGCATATTCTACAAAGAACTTCTCCTGTGTCCTATGGATCATGATTCTGTGTGTATTTACAGGGTGGATATCAAGGAAATAGCAGTTACTCAGTCCTACAGTGACACCTGTCCATCCGGAAAGCGTCATGGACACTGTTCATGTACAAGACATACTAGAATTTTGTGCGATACCCAATCCCCAAACTATTATAAGTTCTTGTCATCTGTTGGCCATTTCAGTATTTAGGTTATATTTTATTCCCAGTAATTCTTTACTACCATGGAAAGTTTTTCTTAGTTGATATTTTTTATATATTAATATATTCAAAGACTGTGCAAGTACTCTGAATTGATTAAAGTTTCATACATATGATACATAACATTCTGGTCTCTAAGTTAGACCCACAATGTGATTTGAATTTTGGAATATTGCTCTGAAATATTTAATGTTCAATTAGTTAATATTTAAATAATTTTCTAAATATTGTTTAATTATATTTTTAATGAAACATACTCTATCTTTGACTTGCAAGCTACTTATAAGATATGGTATGATGTTTTCTCCTAGTCTTAGAATCTTTAAAAAGAAAAAAAATTATATATGTATACACAAGAGCGTTAGGATAGATATGCAGCTACTTTCTTTTAGTTCACTAAGCATAAAATGTTGTGCTAATAATACTCAAAAAATACAAAACAGATGCTTTATGTCAAAAAGCATAAATGATAGCATTAAATATTTTAAAAAGATTGAACAACATTCAGAAAATTAATTAAATATTAATTAATTCAAAATTAAGTATTTCAAAATGATTCAACTAAGAAAAGGTCTTCATGATAGTAAAGAATTACTAAGAATAAAACGTAACATAAAGACTACAATGGCAAATATATTACCAGAACTTCTTACAGTTTAGGGTTAGGATATCACACAAAGTTCTAGTATGTCATGAACATAGACAGTGTCCATGATGCTTACTGGTAGGCAGGTGTCACTTGTTCGACTGAGCTACTTGTCTTTCCTTGATATCCACCCTGTAGATCCAGTCACATTCAAGACTAATAGGTTGCAGGAGAAGTTCTTTTGTAGAGTATTCAGATGGAAATATTTTGCTGCTGTATACAAAGAATTGTTGAAAGCCTGCTTTTTTATACCTCTTTTTTCTCCTGTACTTAATTGTTTGCTCTGTTTTTTAGGTTCTTTCCATTCCCCTTCATGGAATTGTGGTCATTTTGACCCCTTTGTAGAATATCTTTCATAAAACTGTATAGAGGTGATTTTGTCATCATGAAATTCTTTAGTTGTTCTTTATCCTAGAAGTAATTCACTTCTCCAATGTACTTGAAAGAGATTTTTGCTGTGTATAGCTGTCTGGGCTGGAATTTGTTTTCATTTAAGAATTGAAGTACTTTACTCCATGCTCTCCTTAGCTTGATGGCTTATCAAGAGATATCTGCCATTATTTTGATGAGTTTTCCTTTAAATGCGATCTGTTTCTTTTCTCTAGTGGCTTTTAGTATACCATTCCTGTGCTGAATTTCTGAAATCTTGATTATTATATGTCTGGGTGTGGTTTTAATTGGATTGGTATTATTTGGAGTTCTATAAGCTTTTGTTACATGAATATCAGATTGTTTCCCCATATTTGGGAAGTTTCCTGGTATAACTTCTGCCCATATTCTTTTTATGTCATTTGTACTGACTCCTTTGGATGCCTAGGAATCTCACATTGTTCACTTTTGCATTGTCTTAGAGACGTTGCATTATTTTTTTTCTGTATCCTAGTTGTTTTTAAGATGTCTTTTCTTTTTACTAGCTGTAACAGTGTCTTTAAGCTCTGAAAATCTATCTTTCATTCAAACAGTTTTGCCAGTTTGTGATTGAGGTTTTAATTTTCTTACAGCTCTTTGAATCTGCTGCATTCATTCCATTTCTTTCCTACATTGCTCGTTCAAGGATTCTGCCATTTTTCCCTTCTCCTCTTACTTTTTTTTTTTTTTTTTAAATCAGTGTGTCCTTTAGGAAAATTGAGTACTTATTTCATTATAGTTATATATTTTTTTTTCTTCTTCAGAAATTATTTCTGGTATCCTCTACACTTTTCTCCAGTTGTTTCTTTACTTCGGACACTATTATCTCAGAGATTTCAGGTTTGTGATTTCCAACTTTTTCTACGCTATTATCTCCTGAATTTGTGCTGGATGGGCTTGGGGCCTGCAAATGCATTTTGTTCCTTCTCTTGGTCATTTTGTATAACACTGTCTTCTGGCCTTTGGTGCAGTTCTTACCTTGTCAACCTGTCCAGATCTACCAAGCTCAAACTTGTCCAGGTGTGTGTGGCTTGTGTCTGGCTATTGTGTTCCACTTCTTTCTGCTATAGCCCTGGGAAGTGAACCTGCTGTGCCACCCTTGCAAGGTGTTCTGGTCCTTGCTCAGCTGAGTGGGTATTGCCTCTAGCCTCTGTGCAGGGAGTTCTGCCACAGGGTTCACCACTCAACATACCAGGCCTGGGCTCTGGGTCGAATGAGGACTGGGCATGCCTTGGGCCATCTCACTCACATAGAGTGTCTGGGATCTGGATCGAATAAAGACTGGCAAGCCACTGGTTGTCTCACTCACACACCAGGCCTGGTC
This sequence comes from Myocastor coypus, assembly GCA_004027025.1. Lineage (NCBI taxonomy): Eukaryota > Metazoa > Chordata > Mammalia > Rodentia > Myocastoridae > Myocastor > Myocastor coypus. Next base: position 40,219 of record PVJA010010548.1, on the reverse strand, counting down.
TGTGTCAGTAAGGAGGATCTGGTGCAACCTCCATCATCTAACTCAACAAAATATCACCTTTAGAGTGGAATTACATAGCCATTTGTTTGTTATTCCAGACCCAAGACTTTACAGTATCCTTGGAGGACAGATTTTTCTCTCCTTCTTTGTAAAAGATATGTAATGATGAATTCTTAGGGATATTTACAAGATGAAATAATGGTACCTATTAGTTCTTAAAGGTTAACTAATTCCTTAGGCAGAACTAAAATAAGTGAAATTAAATAGGATATTCCTTCATTTAAACATCTAAGTAATGTTATAGAGCAGATCCTAAATTTAGGCCCATTTGTACCTTTAGAAAAGCACCCAGAGTAGAGCTAAGTAAACCACTGGGGAACACATGAATGGCTGATGAAGAAGCAGAGATTTGAGCCATACAGGTTGACTCTCTCTGTCTCTCTTTCAAACACACACACACACACACACACACACACACACACACACACACACACACACCTTTTTACTGTGTGCCCCACTTTCCCAGGTATGAGTTGTCCCTGAAGTCATAATGTAGAATAGGCCAGGATCCCAGTTTCTAGGATATTAGTGAGCATGTCTGTTTTTCCAGGAGGCACAATGTGTAGTTTCCTGGTGGGTCCATATTTGGTTAGGGAAATCCTTGGGTAATACTTTCCCATTTCCTTTCTCTCATTTTCCATGATGTACATCTGAGAGAATACATAACTTAGAATTCTGAAATTATTGAAGAATGGATACTGAGGTTAAAAAATGTACTTATTGAATGTCTATGCAGGATGACAAAATACTTATATATTTGACTTAAGTATCTAAGTGATATTTATCACATCTGATGTAAACCTCTGATTGCAGAAATTAAAACTTGAGCAGGCCCAGTGACAGATGTGTTTTCCTGGTTCCCAGATAGTGTTGCGTGTCTTCCTTGGCCAGGTATACATCTGAGCTGTGAGAAAGCTCATTCAGCTGGGGTTTGGTGCTGCTCTGCATCACCTCATACACCCTCCTTTCACGTCCTGAGATAGCAAAATGAGATATTGATGAGGAGCAGAGAGACATGAAAGACGAGGCAAAGTCAGTCTCACAGAGAGAAAGCAGACACATTATCTGACAACACCAAAGAGCCAGGCTCAGCTAGAGCTGATACTATCAATAAGGGGATTTGATAACCATTTTCCTCCTCAAAGGAGAAGACAGTCACTTTGAAGTTATCTCAACATGAACCTTTCATCTGGGCTTTCTCTTACCTAAACCCAAAATTAAAAATGGTTTCTAAATCTCAAGGCTCATCTTATAAACAGTAGGTTAGGATTTTTCATTAGTAACTTTTGTTGCTGGTACATTGTGTCACCAAGATGAATTTTTTTTTCAGTAAGTAGTCTTACTGAGTCAATCAGAGCCACTAGTTAATTCTCTAACTTGTTAACAGTGGCTTTATCTTTCTTTTTTTATGATTGTTTTTCTCTATATTAATCACATCAGTCCTAAAGAGCTCTAAATGAGTAGGGAGGTTACACTTGTTCCTATGCTGGTGCCAGGTAATAATAACAGATATCCCTTAGATTTAGATAAAGATAGCAGCTCCCTTGTTTTTGAAACATTAATTAAATTATTTTGGTAAAAATATTAAAAATTTGCATCCTAGTCAGCTACTTGATATACCAGAACTGAGAGCAGAAGGCGACTATTAGTTTCATTCAAACTGCACAGGGCCTTGAACAAAGCCATTACTCAACAACTATTTTTTTTTCAACTTAAAGAATGATTTTAAAAATCTTGGACATGTGATCAAAAGTTTTAGGTTTGAGGTTGTCTTGCCTCTGAACTAAATAAGGACCAGTATTACTAAATTAAAAATTCAAAATGGGAGACATTGCAATATTGGGATACCTTTATTGGAGTGTAGATGCTTTTTGAGTATAGATATGACTTCATACATAAAAAATTTCACACCTGGCCTCCTGTGACAGTTCAAAGTCAAAATAAAGGTGCACCAAAAACTTAAAAAAAAATATATTCAGTAGGTGTGTGTGTAAGGCACATATGGAACATCAATGAATTTCCTTTGTATGCTAAGCCAATTTATGAAGGAATCCTATTATGTCTATGAAAATACTTCCAAGTGTAAAAAAAAATCAAATTTCTTCAATATTCTTCCTCCCAAATATCTTAGGTAAGAGATACTCAATCTATTACTGTATATATTGGAACTTCATTTAATTATGCTTGATGCTCATTTTCTGATATATAGAAACAGCAATAATATGTACTAGCTACAGTAGAAGAAAAGATCATTTTGGAAATTAAAGTATCAAACTAAAACAATGCAGCCACTTATTTTTTACTTCCATCCTTTTATCCTACTCACCTTTCTCAAGGCTGTGGTAGAAAGGTCAACAGTGAGACCTTGTGATGATTTGGATGTACTTTGAATGTATCATCCAAGGTTTCATATGATGAGATTTAGTTCTCCTTTAGAAGTACTAAGAAGCTAGAAATGTAGTCTCCTTAGGACATTCAAAGACTGGGCTTTTATTTTTATTTTTTATTTTTTATTTTTTTTTAAGACTGGGCTTTTAGAAAGGGATTAGGATGAGGTAAAGTTACCAAGAGGAGCCGTTATGATTTGATATATGTTGTTTTACAGAACAAGGAGTAGGGGGAGGAAGTTGGGAGGGAGGAGGAAAAAGAAAGATAGACAGAGACAGACACAGAGACAGAAAGAGATGGAGAGAGAAGAGTAAGCACAGGCACAGGAGCAGGAGCAGAAACAGGGGCAGGAAGAGGGATATCACGAAGTCTCCCTCTTAGCGTTAAGGAAGTTGAGTAGGATAAAGAGGGACAAAAAAAAAAAAAAAAAAAAAAAAGTGGTTGAGCTGTTTTAGTTTGTTCCTTTAATTTTTTAAAAAATATTTTCACTTCTTACACTCTAGCTATTACATATTATCACCATTTATAGAGATCAGAAAATGAGCCCCAAGAATAATTAAAAGGAAAAGACACAGCCATATACAAGCACCCTTTTGCTCATGTGATGTCATGAATCTCCTATACAAAGCTGTCATCCAATGTGACCCCTTGAAATTGAACACAGAATTACTAGCCAAATTACCCTCTACTGCTCTTTCATTGACTCACTTTGTAGACTGTTATTAGTAACAGCAAATAGACGAACACAAACCCTACAGCATGAGTACATCTTGAACCTATCCTTCTTTTGCCTTCAGAGAACTGATGATTTGATTATCATAGAATAATGATTTAAAAATGAAATTATTTATTTTGCTTTGGTTGTAACTTATGCAATAGACTGCTGCTCTTGTACATTATTAAGTGTAGATATTTATGCAGTAGTTGTCAACCTATTTGCATATCTCAGAAACCAGGTAAAATGTAATGTGTGAAGTTTATATACTTTAATTAGTACTTTGGAATATACTTCACTATATCATAGCAGTTATTAATACATGACTAACCCATTTACCAAACTAAAACCAGTTAGGACTCTATATGACCAAGCATTTAAATGTGGTTTTCTCTAGTATGAAATCAACGAGAACACAACAAGAAAAAGGAAACACCTGTCTCCTAATCAATTTCAGTTTTGGTAAAAATTTGGTGAAAAAGATGATACTGCATAATGGAGATTTAAGGAGTTTTTATAAGAAGATAAATAGAAAACAAAATGTCACCATACAACCTGTACTATGATTAAAAGACTACTATTATTCAGTTTTAGTGGGAAAACAACCTCAGTGTAGCTATAAGAAACACAGAAACCATAGGAGTAAAGCTCAGTATGAAGGAATGTTTCCATTTTTGGGGGGCCATGAAGAAGACTTAGGAAGAATATGAATGATTCTTGAACAGTAGAGAAAGATTGGCAGATGGTCCTTTACCTGCCCTAGGCCTCTAACAGTTGGCTTTCTGTCTGTCTTCTGTTGTGTGTGTTTTGGGTGGAAACAGTGCAAGGGTGCATTTTAAAGTTGTCTATTTTTGAACCAGACTGCTCTTAGTTCTTTTTAAAAATTTAAAAGGCATTTGTATATGTATTTATACATATGTTTCAAGAGTACAAATTGTAAGTGTAATAACTTCTCAATAATTTTTTACACTATGCACGTACTGGTTACTATTCTGCTACAGGCATAAGAAGCTTTCAATACCCTTAAAAACTCTCTTGGAAACTCTTCAAAGTTTCAGGAAGCCCCTAAATTCTACTGGTCCCCACAGCATTGATTTTTGGCACAGAATGCAGGAATAACAAAGGCTGTTTTTTTGTTTGAAGGGAAATTTAATTATAATCTCCTTTTTTAGAATTCTGTTGTGGAAACTAAATGTTTAGTGAACAAAGAACAATGTGCAGATGTCGAAGACGGAGAAATGCAACACATGCTATCACCAGTTAATTCTGCCAGGTCCCCCATTTTATTTTTTGCCCTAAATCCTACTTGATAATAAAGCCCCTTCTCTGTTATTGTTCTTAATTTCATATACACTGCATCTCATAAAAAATTAGATACATACAAGATCAATTTATATATATAATATATATTTGTATACATATATACATATATATGTGTGTACATATATGTATGTATATATGTATTAGTCATTTACTAGATTGTTGTCTCAGTTACTGTGTTCTCATTGCTAGAAAAAAATACTCAACACTCAAAATGAAGGAAGAAAAGGTTTATTTAGCTCACAGTTAGTGGCACCAAGGCAGAGTGGCTCATGGCAGGAAGTAAACTTTTATGGCATTGGTAAAAAGCATAAAGCAAAATGCAGGAGCAGCAGCAGCACTTGCTCCAGAGAGAAAATCTGTCTGCCTTATGCTTCATTCAGGATGTCTGCCCCAGGCTTGGTGCAGTGCTCACATCCATAATTCGAATTGCACGGACAGCCATAATCCCAGTGGATTGTGAATTAATCACAAGCTCTAAAAGTCAACCACATGACTGCATGAGGCATTGGGGAGACAGTAGATACAAACCATTACATTCTGCTCCTGGAACCCCAAAGACTCATGTTATGGTTTATGTCTTGTTGTCACCCCAAAGCCTCATGAGTCTGGGGGGCGGGGACTTCTAGAGTTTGAGACTAGATCCATGATCCCTGGGATTATGGGTTTTAGTACTGATGGGATTATGGGTCTAAGTACTTCTATAATTATGGATGTAGCCTAAGGCAAAGGCTTAGTTGGAGAGCCTGAATGTAATATAAAGAGAGACAGAGACAGACTCGAGCTTTTGCTCTCTGCTCCCCTGTTTGGTCGGTTGCCTCTGTCGTGATTGTTGCTGTTCCACCACCATGAACTGGATGCTCTCTGCTCTGTTCCACTCAGCCTTGGGCCAGCTGAATATGGACTGAAACCTCCATTACTGTAAGCTAATAAACCTTTCCTTCCTTCATCTTGAGTGTTGGGTATTTGTCCCAGCAACTAGTAAAAAGTAACTAAGACAACTCTTATCATATTCCTTTATGCAAAAGACATTTTAGTCCATCTCCAAGAGTTGTAAAAATCCCAGTAATTTCAGCATTGCTAAAAAGTGCAAGTCCTTAGTTTCCTCCAAGATCCAGTGCAAACTCTTAACTATGAACTCCTGTACAAATAAGAAGTTAAACACTTACAACATTTAAAGGCACAAGATAAACATACCATTCCAAAATGTACACACAGTAGGATACCAAGCATTGGGAACAAAGCAGATGCAAAAATCCAGAAGGACCAACATTAAGTCCTGTAATTCCATGTGGAATATTTGAAGCAACCTGTGGCAAACTGTAAACTCCATGTGGCTTCACCCATATGGCACTCTTAGTGGTAACTCTTGTGGCTTCTTTCTTAGGCTGGCTTTACTCCCTCTTTGCTGTTTCCTTTAGATGATCCACATTCCCAGCTTTTCCAGATTTCTGGTGTTTCTATAGAATAGGCTTCTCACTTACAGCTTCACATTTTATTCTCCAAGTAGCACACTGCCTGGCCTCTAGGCCTTCTTCTGAAATCTAGGTGGAAAGCTTCTTACCCATAGACCATCTGCATTCTGCATGCACCTAAAACGAATGCCACATGGATCATTCCAAGGTCTGCTGCCAGCTGGAGCAGTAGCCAGAGTTTCCTCTTAGCTTTAGGAATCAAGTGCCTACATCTCTGATCACACTGACCCTTATTCCCAGGAACAAAGTTTCTATGATGGTGACATTCTGGAACCTGGTGTGGTCACCACCACCATTCTGGAACATGAGGCTCTGCAGCTTTTTCCTCAATGTAAAGACCTTGATCTTTGCAATTCTGGGGCTGCCACCTTCTGTGATGTCCTCAGGCCATCCTTTCCATTCTCTTGTTCCTTTCCAGCAATGGAGATCCTCTTGGTTTGATCTTTGCATTCCATACTTTTTAATAGCTTTCTTTCCTGCAGAACTCACATTTTAAATCATCCTGCTGGGCTCTTTGCTCTTAATTCTCAGCAAGGATCTGACTAAAAGACCCCAACAATAGCCATGACACAACTTCAATATTTGACTGTTTTGAAATTTCTTTTGAAAGATTAATCAGTCTGTAGCATGTAAGCTCAGACTCAGGCAACATTTCTGTACATGAACAAAATGCATACCAACTTTCTGCCAAGCCAAACCATACATAGATTGGAGTCCAAACACCACTGCAATCCTTCTTGCCAAAGGAGGCCCCCTAAGCCTAGTCTTTACAGGCAAGATTTCTATCAGCCTTCTGATCTTCTGAGCTCCGACTAGAATATTCCATATATAACAGCCAAAGGTGTTCTAGCACTTCTCTTGTAGGAGTATGTCCAATCCTATCTCTTCCCATAAGCTGTTCCTCAAAATTTGTAATCTACATAGTCAGGTGGACAAAGCAATGACCTCACTACTCTGGTACAAAATTCTGTCTCAGTTCCTTTTCTCTCATTGCTGGGATAAATACCCAACACTCAAAATGAAGTAAGGAAAGGTTTATTTAGCTCACAGTTAGTGGAGATTTCAGTTCATACTCAACTGACTCCAAGGCAGAGTGGCACATGGCAGGAAGTAACCTTTTATGGCATTGGGAGAGCAGAGAGAAAAGTGGAAGAGTAGCAGTATGAATGGCAAAAGAGAGACAATCTGCAATTACGCTGCATTCAGGCTCTCTGCTGCAGGCTAGGTGTAGCACTCACACTCATAATCCCAGTGAGTCATGAGTTAATCATAAACTCTATATGTCCACCCCATGACTGCATGAGGCTTTTGAGGGAAAACTAGACACAAACCACAACAATTGTTCATATGGATATTAGCTGTTCTCATTCATAATCAATACATAATAATATTAATCCTAGATAACTATCAGCCTTTGCAAAATATCCTATTGTAATTGATAATGATAAGTAACCTGACTTTATTTTAAATTTGGAGAGTATAATCAATAACTTGGAGAAATAAGAAAAAAATAATCCTTTGCAGAATGACTTCTTGTTTCATGCACACAGGGCCTGCAGAAATATGCCACAGAGCAATTTCTGGGTCAGAATAAATTAGAGTTTGTAATGTATTTGCTTATATTGAGAAAGCATAAAAAAGAAATGAGGTAATTTTTTCAGGGTTTGATGCTCATTGTTCACTGAAACATAATGCAAGTTATGTCTTTGGCTATAAAATAAAATAATGAGGCAATATATCCCAAGTCGTTCTCATAGATTATAAACTCAATATTCCAATTGTGTATATTTAATGACTCTACAGTGCTGATCACTTATTTTCAAATGGTATTTGGAGATAATAAGCTTGATTCTTTGCAGAGGGCTCTGGAATTTACTTTCCCAAAATGAATGATGAAAAGAAATCTCTTCATACTACCAGATTCAAGCAGTCCCATACCAGAATTTCTTCTGTATAACTCTCTTTCAGCAGCTTCCCTTCCTGATCTGGCAGGACCTATAGACTTTGAAGCACCATGAGAAATATTGTAGCATTTCACTGTTTTCACCTCCTCATTAAACTCATTAACTGCTTTTAATTATTCAATAGTTATTGGCTTCAGAAGTCCAAGACAGAAAGCCATATTCTATAATGTCATAAACATATACATTTTTGGTTGAGAAATATTATGGCATTTAAGTACTATATGTGAGAATGGAAGGTTAGGACAAAAGGACAAGATTTAAATGAGTCAACAAAGTAAACAATGATTGACTTTAATTTTATAAAATTCTTACTGTTAGAACTACTTTTCATACTTGCTGATTCTTTATCTACAATTCATGGTTGAAATATAGTTGAATGAAAATGCTTTAAATGCCAAGATTATTCGATATGTAGGGTAAAGAGTGGATAAAAAAGTTTATTCTGAGCTACAGATACATGTGGAAAAGCTTACAAAGGTGGGAACGCCATGTGTCTGGCCTGGGAAATTATTTGGTGCTACAACATGTCATCACTACACTGAATATATTACACTGGCTTCTATAATAAAAGATAAATCACTGGATTTTTAAAGAAATATAAATTCTACTTGGGAAATTAATTCTGATGTCAGAATAAAGGAATAATGTAAGCAAATGAAAATGTTAATACTTAGAATAATTTTATGTCATTGCTCTGGTCACTTTCTAGTCTCTGGTACAAAATATCTGACACCCACAATTAAAAGGGTAGAGGTTTATTTTGTCTCAGGGTTTTCACTGTTGGTAGTCTACTGTTGGCTATCTTCAGGTAGAGATGGTATGACACAGGGGCACACTAAGAAGGCAAGCTCCCAGCAGGGAGATGTGCCTTTGCAGGTTATGCCCCAGGGCCACACCCCTTCCACTTAGACGGTACCTGTCAATAGCAGATTCCACTACAGAGTCATTAATAGATTAGTTCACTGATGAGTGAACAAAACCCACAATATTTCCAAAATCTCTCTTGCTAAAAATAGGAAGTTTTGGGGGTCATTCTATATCTAAGCAATAGCAGCCAGATTTCATGTCAGAAAAAGGGTGACAAGCTAAAATTAAAGGAAATCAGCACAAGAGGGATGGAAGGAATATATGGAACTTGATGGCACTAAAATTAAGACCCATTGGTTTTGGTATAGACATTCATAGGCTCTCCTGTGTGCCAAAGGTCAGTGATCTTAGAAATCACAACCCAAAACTGACATTGCGATAAGAGCCTCCCCTCAGTTATCTTGCTGATGCTTGGTGAGAGTCACATTATTGTACAAAGAGTTCAAAAGTTTTATTAAATGTCATTAACAGAACAGATCTACTTTTTAAAAATATTGTCTTTTTGAGAAATGGTCTCACTATGCAGTTCAGGCTGGACTTGAACTCACTTTTGTAGCCCAGGCTGGTCTCGAACTTGCAATGATCCTCCTGCGTCAACCTCCCAAGAGCAGGGACTGCAGGTGTGCGTCTGGCGTTCAGATTTACTCTTATTTCTCATAGGGCGGAAGCTGTACCATAAATATACAATATTTTCACGTATGAACATTACACAATATCCACTTTTGCGAAAGAGATCTTGTGCTTTCAAGATCTTGCTCATTCCTGGAGGAAGGAAAATGCATACATCTGTTTATTCATAGGGAAATCCAAGGTTTTATTTTGTCCATTGGATATGTACCCACCCAGAAAGCTCCACACTCACTATTTCTTTTCCCAAGTTTCATGTGCTGCATAATTTAATCAACTGTGACTTTGAGTATTTATACATTTTTCTGCTTAGCCAATTCCCCAAATTATCAAACTAGTCATCTATGAAGTTCATAATAACATTTTCTCTTTTTACTGCTTTCTACAGATAATTTCTTGCTATTGAAATAAATGCACCTAAAACATAGATTGATTTATTATCTATTTGTGGTTATGTGTGCATGTGATGGTTTTCCTTACAAACTGAGGTTTTACATTAATATATATAGTGTTAAATAATATATAATACTATTGCATATTAATTATAATTCATTACATAATTTATTATAGAATAATTATAAATAAATTAAATGATAATTTGTTCACATATTTTATGTGTAATAAATTATTTAATTATATAATGATTATAATAAATTATTATTTATTACAGAGCTATTAATATGTAATTTTATGTAATATATAATTTTAGTGAAGTTTCAGAACACCTACTTTCTAAAAATGTTAGTCAAGTAGAAATGAATAAAGTAGATGTTTAAGTCTATGAAATCGTCTCTCTAAATTAATTAATTTACCCTTAACAGAAATCAACTTCTTTACTACACTTAATCATATCTAATATAACAGTGTTTTTTTTGCTGCAATTTTCCCATTATACTGTCCAAGTAAGGCTGTTTGTTCTTTATTACTATATGCATGTTTCACTAAACAAATGTGTTTCTCTTAGTTACTGATTAATTTAAAGTTATTAGAGTAAAATTGCCAAGATACTTTGCTGCTTGAGTCTTCCACTGGGGCCCACAGTTCAGTCAAAGAGAGCTGCTGTCTTAAATAGGTTACTTTTATTTTTCATAATTTAAAGGGTGGTCTTCAAGACCAAGATGCCAAGAGACAAAGGTCCTGGTGAAAGAAAACATCCCACTTCCTAGGTGGCAGTCTTGTAGGGCTAATCTTGGGTCCCTTCCTTTTGTTACAAAGGCACTAATTCGTGAGAGAATTCTCTACCCTCCTGGTTTATTCAGTTCACAAAGTCACCTCCATTAGTATCAGACTCAGGATTCAGTCTGAACATAGGACTTGGAGCAGGAGGAGGTGATATTCAGTCCTTACAGGGAGTGAAAAACAGATTTGCTCAGTACAAGATGATCATTGCTCAAGAAAGTGTGCTCAGTTTATAAGACTGATAAAACTTGATTGGAGGTTCTCAGAGTGTGTTCCTGCATCGTAGCTCAGAAACTGCCTGCAGAAGCATTGCAAGAGTCCATTCCTTCTGATAGGTGGCATTTAAAAAATTGTATTACTCCCTCCAGGAGAGTTAAATGGTACAGTTGGGAAACATTGATTGGACTAAACACATTAAAACATGTTATTTGGATTGAATCCTCGTGTCACAAAGGGAGAAATGGGTAAGGATGGCAAAGCATGTGGGCTGGGGATTGAACCATGGTCCCTGCAGTTGCCTAAGCTTCCTTAAGCAGACACTTTAGACTGCTGAGCTATCTTGCTGGCCCCAAAGCAAGAAATATTTATAAGGAAGAAAATAACCACTGTCTGGCGACATTCCCTGTCAACAATGAAAGGTGCTTAGGAATTTTTTTTTTTTTTTTTTTCAGAGCAGAGCCTCTAAATTATCAACTCACAGGCAAAGTTTTTCTACCAATGATAAGCTATAGCTTCAATATATTTTTTGTTCTTTAAATTTCAGAGAGGTTTTCTTTTTCTGTATTTGGGACAGGGACTACAGTGTCTCACGACATAGATTGGACTCATAGTGATTCTCCTATTTTCAGCCTCCCAAGTACTGGGATGACAAACATGTGCTACCATGCCCAGTCTCAATTGCTATCTCAGTGTACCCTACAGGCAGGACTGCTACTGCACACTGGGAATCCAGGAATCGAGCACTGGCCACTGTACTCTGTCTAAACTGGCACTTTAGGGGCTGAGGAGATAGCTCCGTGGCACAAGTGCCTTCCTGGCAAGTGCAAGGCCGTGAGTTTGAACCCTAGTCCCGCTAAATAAATAAATAAATAAATAAATAAATAAATAAATAAATAAACTGGCACTTTAGTCCACTGAGCTATCAGGCTAGCCAAAAATTTAGAAAGATTTTTTTTTGCCTGGTCAAGCATGTGGAGCTGGAGCTTGAACCGCAGTCCTCCGTGCCTCACTGGGTTTGCCCAAGCAGGCACTTAAACAACTGAACTAACCCACAAGCCCCCAAGACAGGGTTTTTCTAAGTCAATAAATTGCCTAGATTGAACCTCAACTTGTTGTCCTCTTGCTTCAGCCTTTCAAAACGCTGGGATTTCTGGCTTGTGCCACCACACTTAAGTAGGAATTTGCTTTCTTTTCTCTTAAGAAACTATGTGACAAAATATTCCCTTCTGGTCCCATAAGAAATAGAATTTTTGTTAAAGACACTGAATTCTAATCCCATTCTTTTCTATGATTTAAGTAGTGGTCATGTTACCCGTATAAATAAACAACTTTAAAGTGCATTTTAGCTTTAAGACAAGAGCATAAATATTTAAGGATATGTAATTAGTAACATAAAAGTGACTATATAAGAATGGTATCATTATCCTTATGGAATCATTAAATAGTTATCATTTATGTACATATGTTCATAACTGTATGTAGAATATTCAACAAATGCAACAAATTTCTTTATATTTCTAAAGACTTATTTTACATAAAACTTGTTTTAATAACTATATCATAATCACAGAGATAAATACACTTAACAAAAACATCTGATTTTAATTTCAGAGTCATACATACAAATAGGTTCTTCAAAGTGCAGATAAGTAGCTTATCAAAAACCAGGAGAAAATGCAGCTTAGTGATAAAGTTACTGCAATTTCTGATTTGACATTTTCAGCCTCATACAAATACAGCATTATTAATCACTCTTACATGCAGCTGCTGCATGTGCTTTGAAATTGTGCATATTTGATGGTGAAAGAAGCATTTGTCAAGAACATCCACATGCTCCCTCTGAATTCGTTTGAAATTTTGTGTTAAATGTTTAATTAATCATAAAATTAACAGTGAATTAGAATAGTGCCATTATGATATAGAATATTTGTTATATTATTTAGACACATAGTAAAAGGGCTTTAATTTTCTGTACTTTTTTGATAGAAAGAAATGTTATTGCAGGAGTCTGAGATTGTGAAAAAGGATAATTTTTTTTTTATGTGTGCTTCAATTTTCATGTTCCCTAAATTTGTCCTGGACATGATATGTGCTGCCTTATTTCATGGTACTTCAGACTCCAAAATAGCAGTGTCTTATTTCAGTCTGGCCCAAACTGGAATTTTTCCAACCAAGAATTACATAATTTGTTAGCAAGAGGATACCCTACAATTGTCTGGTCGGTTAAAATAAAGTTATTATTTTATCTACCTAAATATAGTAGGTAGAAAGCCAAAGTCAAGGAACATATCCAAGACTCATGTGTCAAAGCTACACTTTGTGGTATGTGGATACATTTCCATTTCCTCAACTTTTCTAAAAGTACAAATCAGCCAATGATTTCTATTTCACTCATGATATTTGTATTCTTACATTGAAGAAAATTTTCCCTGTCTAAAAATTTTGTTTGTATATTAGAACATCATCTAAATTTCATACTGCAAGCTAATCAATCCATTCCTAACGAGACATGTATATTACATTACCTATAATCATGTAATACCCTGATACTATAGAACAGTTAGTATCAATACTAATTTTAAGCATGTGAAGGAGATTACTAAGAGGCCTTGATTGTAGTAGCCTGCTACTCCTTCTTCTTAAGATGAAAATATATTTTCTGATAAAAGCTTCTTAGTACAATATAGCTTTAAGATGTTAATTTTTAATATTTTCTCTTAAATATATCATGTTTGTATGCTTATTTACAAAATAAATATAATGAAATATACTCATTGATCATAAAAGAATGGAATGCTGATATATCCAGAATCATCAAAGATAAATCCTAAATAAGCTTTATAAAAGTAAAAGGTCAGTAGTTGCCAGACACTAGGGATTATGAAGGAGCTGACTACAAAGGTAGAGAATATTTTGGTGTGTTATTTGTTATGGTTGCACTACCACATGCATTTTACTAACATAGAATAATAACATTAAACAAGCTGGGTGTGGTGGGCTCATGTCTGTAATCCCAGTACTTGGGAGGCCGAGGCAGGAGGATTGGTGAGAGTTTGAGAGCAGCCTGGGCTACAAAAATGAGCTCAAGGCCAGCCTGAACTGCATAGCGAGACCCTGTCTCAAAAAGGAAAAACAACAACAACAACAACAACAGAAACACTAAACACTATAAATATAGTACAACTTTATTTTTATACTTCAAATATTATTTGTTCTATATCTATCTGTCAAAAATAAAAGATGTCATTGATTTAAAATGAAGTAAATTCTCAAACTAGTTGTTCTTTCATCTAAAGTGATCCTTTGCTGTTGCTTAGCCCTTAAATGTACCTAAAGACTGTTTATTGACAACTTGGTTCCCCACCCATGATGCTATTAAGGGTTGAGCCTTTGGAAGGTGAAGCCTTGTGGAAGAAACCTAGGTAATTGAGGGCATGCACTTAATGGCATTGTGAGGGCATCAACCCATTTCTTTTGGTCTTCATTTGCTTCTTGGCTGCCAGGAGGTAAGCAGCTCTCCTCTACTCTCCATGTCTGCCATGGTACTCTGCTATGCCACAAGCCCAAAGGAGACAAGGCCGAGGGCCAGGGTCAGAGCATGCAAACTCTGAAACCATGAGGCATAGCGAACTGTTCAATTGTAATGACCACTGTCTCCAGTATTTTGTTAGAGTGATAGAAAACTAACACATGACTTCACTATGCTTCAGTAGAGCAGTTATTTATTTTTCAAAAAAAAAAAAAAAACAAAACCCAAAAAACCAACACTATTTTGTTCACCTTTATTTTAATGTCAGCTTCTATTAAGAAAGCAAAGAGAGATGACTAGTGTTTTATTAAATTTAAAAAAAACCAAAAAAATATACAAGTCAGGAGCAGAATGTGTCCCACATCGTGTAAATATATTACCTTTGTTGTTATTATGTAATTGAATTTAAATTCTATGATGACTGTTAATGCTATGGTATACATCATAAAAAGAAATGGTGAAAGAATTGTACAAATTGTCAGCCATGTGACATAATCCTTTAATCCCAGTACTCTAGCAGTCTGAGACAGAGAAGTCATGAACTGGACCCCAGCCTGCAACAAGTAGTGACTTACTTACAGCTTCAAAATCCAGAAAAAGTTGCTATGTAGCTCAGTGTGAAGACTCGGAGTCAATTTGAAGTGCATCAAAAGAGAGAGAGAGAGAGAGAGAGAGAGAGAGAGAGAGAGAGAGAGAGAGAGAGAGAGAGAGAGAGAGAGAGAGAGAGATGGAAAAATTGCAGAGAACATGTACAATATGTATTTTGGTCATTTTTTATATAAATCAATTATTGAGAGAATCAAATCATGTTATTCCACAGCTTTAATTACTGTTAAAGCTTCCTGGGTGTTTGTTTCTTTGGATACCTGATATATACAAAATTATCCCTACTTTAAAAAAAAAATGTATTTGGGCCAGGCGTGGTGGCTCACGCCTGTAATCTCAGCACTCGGGAGGCTGAGGCAGGAGGATTGGTGCGAGTTCGAGACCAACCTGGGCTACAAAAGTGAGCTCAAGGCCAGCCTCAACTGCATAGTGAGACCCTGTCTCAAAAAGACAAAAAAAAAATGTATTTGGTTGTTACAGAGGCTCAGTACTCAGTAATTGAGCCACAACCTTAATCATATAGTCAATGAAGTTTTAACCTGAGTCCTCTTCTTAGGTGCTACTATAATTCTCGGGATTATTGTAGTGAATGGATAAGACATGTTCTTGGCCTATATGATCATATTTGGATGCCTGGCCTACATTTAAATAAGGATATAGTCTTCAATGTTTTATTTTTTCATAATTTATTAACTTTTTCTTAAAAACAAAAGCTATTTACCAGCCTAACTACAAAGTACTCATAGCCTTCCTTGACCATGTTCATTCTTGATCTAAAATATACTAAAGTCTATAGCTGTGGAATTTTTGAGTTATAGTATTCAACAGTCAGTCATATTAAGAACTCATAATTTCACTGAACAGTTTTGTTTAACACCACAACTAATTTAAAGGAGAAGAATCCTGAACGACTACAAGTTTCTTTGTTAATATGATATTATCAATTTTCAGTTAATGGATTTCTTTGTAAAATAAATGTCATATCTATTCATGGAAAAAGAAATGAAGAATCCACTTCTATTTCCCACAGGTCTATTAATATAATAACTATGATTGCTAAGGTTTTTATGTTAAAACATACTTAAATTTTTGGAAAGAGCTCTACGTGGAGATAATGTGTTATTTTTTCATATATAATCCTGAATAAATTGTATTGATAGTTTTCCTCAAAAGAGCAGAATGCCTAAAAACTCATGGACAAATAGATTCTAAATTAGGTGAAGTATAGAGAAAGGCTATAGATAATTATTACTTCAGACATAACAGATTTATGTTTATGTTTATGTTTATATGTTCAGATAATTTATAATCAAAATGTTTAAGAAAAAAAATCATGTTGACTCAGTCATAGTTCTTTTAAAAGGTTGCTATGAGATGTACAGTTTACTTGAAAATATTGTCTATGTGAGCCCTTCTGCCTACTCGCTGGATCCACGTCCGGCCAGCTCTCAAGCTGCAAATGTGTGTATTGTCCCACTGACTCACCCAATGGAACCTCCTCCATCAGACAAGCTAGTGTACAATCCTGCAGCAAAACTCCCTGCACAAAGTCTAGGAGCAATACACACCCATTTAATCCAGGAGCTGAACATCTTGCCAGAGGGGTACAATGGGTTCATTTCCACAGACTGCAGCAGGAAGAAATGGAGTACAGCAGCCAGACCCAAACCACACCCACCTGGATGAGTTTGAACTGGGTAGATCCAGACCTGGTCTAAGGTAATAACCATACCAAAGCCCTACACCAAATTTCAGAGGACAGTACTATACAAAAGGAAAATAAGAAGGAGAAAAACACATTCTCATGCCCCAAGCCCACACAGAACAAATGCAGGAGACAATAGCATGGAAGAAATTGGAAGTCATGCACCTAAATCTCTGAAATAATAGCAACTGAAGAAAAGAAACAACTGCAGAAAGGTATAGTGGAAATCAGAACAGAAATAATCTCTTAAGTAAAAAAAATAAAGTATAACTATAATGAAAGAATCAATAAGTGCTTCTAAATAAGACACTGGTAAAATAAAACAGAAGATAAAGAAAAATGATAGAATCCTTGAATGAATCATATAGAAAATGAAATAGAATGCATGAAGGAGACTCAAAGTGATATACAGAAAATTAAAACATCAATCACAAGCAGTCAAAACCATTTGAAAGTGAAGATAGACATTCAGACATTGAAGATATTATCGCAGCTAGTGAAAAGGTAAGGAAAGATCTCTCCAAAACAGCTAAATTGTAGAAAAAATTGAACATTTGAAAGACAATGAAAAGATGAACAACATAAGAATAATAGGCAGCAATCAGCAAAAAGAAGTCAGCAAATAATATAAAAAGAATATGAGCAGAAGTAATAGCAGAAAACTTCCCCAAAATGGGGAAACAATCTGATGTTTGGGTAAGCAAAGCATATAGAACTCCAAATAACATCAACCAAATTAAAAGCACACACAGACATACAATAATCAAGATTCCAGACATTAAGCACAAGAACAATATAGCAAAAGCTGCTAGAGAAAAGAAACAGATCACATGTAAAGGAAAACACATCACAAAAACAGCAGAATTCTCTTCACAAACTGTCAATTCAAGAAGAGCATGGAGAAAAGAACTTGAAGGCCTTCAAGAAGACAAATTCCAACCCAGACTGATGTACTCTGCAAAAAAATCTCTTTCAAGTTCAGTGGAGAAATGAAATACTTCCATGACAAAAAGCAACTAAAATTTTTTGTGATGACAAAGCCAAATCTGCACAGACTACTCAAAGATATTCCTGAGAGGGAACAAAATGACCACAACTCTACAAAAGAGAATGGAAAGAACCTACCAAGTAGGGCAAACAATCAAACCTAGGAGCAAAAGATTTCTGCAACAGCATGTAAGGAAATTGTCCATCATAAGGCAATATGTCTCAGTTATAATCAACAATGTTAATGGACTCAATTCACCAAATAAAAAAAAGAGAGTGGCAGAGCAGATTAGGAAGCAAACTCTGACACTATATTGTATACAAGAAACACACTTAGCTCGTAAAGAAATTCATAAGTTGAAAATCTGGAAAATAATACTATAAGTGCCAGCAACCTCAGAAAAAGGCAGAGGTAGCAATACTCTTTGCAGATAGTCTGAACTGCAAACCAAGAATTATCAAATGAAATAGAGAAGGCCGCTACATACTGGTTACTAGAAAAATACAAGAGGAGGGACTGGGGAGATAGCTCCAAGGCACAAGCGCCTGCTGGGCAAGTGCAAGGTTGTGAGTTTGAACCCCGGTCCTGCAAAAAAAAAAAAAAAAAAAAAAAAAGAAAAATACAAGAGGAAGTGGTAACCGTCAGAAATACACATACACCAAACACAGGCGCAACCAACTACCTAAGACAAATATTAATGGACATAAAAACTGTAATATCAGATACCATAATCCTAACAGGAGACCTTAACACCTCCTTAATCCAAAAAGATAGGTCAAGCAAACAAAAAATTAGCAAAGAAGCAGCAGATTTGAACCAGAACTTGGAACAAATGGACTTAGTGGACATATGCCGAGTATTTCACCCAACCACATCTGAATACACATTTTTTCAGCTACACATGGGACATTTTCTAAAATATACAACATAGTAGTCTATAGGTCAAGCTTAAGTATATACAAGAAACCAGAAATAATCCCAGGCATATTACCTGACCACAGTGCAATGTGACTGGAAGTAAATGACAAAAGAAACCATAAAAACCCCATAACTACATGAAAATTAAACAACACTCAGAAACAACCAAAATGTCTATCACCTGAGGAATGGAGGAAAAGGATGTGGTCTTTTTTATACAATGAAGGATTACACAGCTACGAAGAAAAATAAACTGAAAGCCTTCTTATATAAGTAGATGCTATACTAGAAGCTATACTTGTATGTGAAATACACAAGATCCACATATATAAATATCATATTGCCTCCCTAGGATAAGATCTCAAAATACTAAATAAAAATTGAAAGCTATAACACAGTTAAATGGAATAAGAGTACTTAAGGGTTAAACAATGAAGATAGAGAAATGATATAAGATAGGAAATATAGTAAGGGCAAAATCATTCATTTATATAAACAAGTTCATTAAGGCAATGATGCTAATAATTTGTATAAGGTTTTGAAAATAGCAGTTAGTGGGTAAAATTCACACCCTGACTAATTTTATATGCTGATATCTGTGAACTAAGCAACTACATTTGCAAACAACAATGTGTAAAAGTAAAACATGCTTAAAATACCTGTCATTTTGGTCTCCTAAATATGTACTGCTTCTAATGTCATATCAAGTGTTTCCATATGATATTTAAAGTAAGTGTAAAAAATAAGTTAATATAAGTAAACAAGAGACAAAAGGAACAAAATGCTATAGGATTGTCTTGCTATATTGTTGTATACAGTTTCATTTCTAAATTTTTGTGCAAAAGTGTTTAAATGTTTATAATACTCATTTTAATTTTAGAATATACATGGCTGTTGGAAAACAGCACTTCCATTTAAGTCTCGGGTATTGGATATTAAGACAGTGATATTAAGCTTAACTACACCTGTTACATGATGATAATATCATTAATCTTCTCTTCTGGATGTTTAACAACTAAAGTTTTCAGACCAAAAACTAGAGAAATAGATAGGCTAAAAATATAGCAAATATTTTGTCTTTACTTTTCAAGGCCAATCAATGAGGATTCAGAACATAAGAGAATCTCTGCTGTGATATCCTATAATTAAGTGGTGTACCAAGTATTCTGCTCAAGTATATTATGGGGCCACAGAAGAAAGTGATCAGTGATGCATAGTGTGCATAAGGAGAGTCACGTAGAAAGAAAACATGTTCCCAGGCTTCACAGAGAGAAAACTGATCAATCAATGTCCATTATTCATCAGGTGACTGACACTGACAAAAGATCCACAAGGCGCTCTATGTGGTTTCACGGCAAATCCTGAGGGGAATTAACTGGACTTGTCAGATAGCAAAAGTTACATTTTTAGTTATATAGGTCTTATTTTAACTTACTCTTCATGATCCAGTAGAAAAATGTAACCATGATTTACAAAAAAGTAGTTATATCAATATGCTGAGTTATAAAAGGTTCAAGTCAACAACTTCAGACAATTTCCAGTTGTGCTGATATCTCATTACTATTATGGACTATTGGACTATATTGGGTTATTTTGATAAATTCAAATACCTACAATCTTCGGATTGGCATCAAATATGAAAAGGTCCTTTAAAGTCTTCTCCA
Organism: Myocastor coypus; assembly: GCA_004027025.1. Taxonomy (NCBI): domain Eukaryota; kingdom Metazoa; phylum Chordata; class Mammalia; order Rodentia; family Myocastoridae; genus Myocastor; species Myocastor coypus. The sequence continues at coordinate 19,995 of PVJA010010548.1, read as the reverse complement.
AATACAACTTCTATAACTGCAATGGAATATCCATCTTTGACAAAGCAAAATGAAAAGGAAGGATATAAATAAAGGATCATTTTGCTTTTAAAATTATATAGATATAGATATAGATATAGATATAGATATAGACATAGATATAAGATAGGGTAGAAACTACTTTCTCTTAGTTCATTGAGGAGAAAGGCTTGTAATATTACTGTTTAAAAAAATCATGTCTACATCTTGTCCTCTGAATAACTACTACGAAGGCAACAATATGCAATGTATTAATTATTGTAACTGTTCTATTAACCTGTGTTTAAACTGTTTCATTGCTATTATATCATTTTAAAATCAAGCCAGGCGTGGTGGCACATGCCTGTAATCTCAGTACTTGGGAGGCTGAGGTAGAAGGATCGGTGTGAGTTTGAGACCAGTCTGGGCTGCAAAAGTGAGTTCAAGGCCAGTCTGAACTGCATAGTGAGACCCTGTCTCAAAAAGAACAAAAAGAAAAAAATAAAATTAAAATGAATACAATTTTTAAAAAGAAAACATTTTCCAAGATATGCTTTGGAAACAAATGATCTCTTATCAGCTTCTCACTACTAGTTTTCCACTTTTAGATATAAATAATGTTTAAAAACTAATGATCACAGAGTTCTCTTTTGTGTCTTAGAGACGATTGACAAACAGCCATTTTTCTTTGGCTAAAACAACCTGAACCTACACATTCATTTATTTATTAATTTTTGTCTTTGTTAAATACATCCATAGTAGTTGCTGCATAGTTCTCCACAGTATTTTAAACATTCAGTGTACTTTAGTAAAGAAAATACTGAACGAATCAACTGTCGCAGACTGGAAATTCTATCCAAGTCCTGACAACTGCTGCAAAGCCTACTGAGTGCTATGATGCTCCCTTGCTAGGTAAAGGGAACAGAAGAAGCTAAGAATGACAGGAGGGAATCCTACAGTAAGCAAAAACCAGTTAAGAGAGAGATGGATTATCCTAGTCTTAAAGCTGGGCCTCTGCCTAGAATGCAATAGGAAAATAGTGACACTAGACTGAGCGTGAGTGAATGAAAAGAATAGTGCCGGAAATGAAATCTGCTAGGAAATGACCATGTTCCTCCACATTGATATGTTTAGTCCCAATTGTCTGTATTACTAGGAAGAGACTTTGTAAGATAACTATTTTAGATGAGTTCATGAGGTTGGAGCCCTTAGGGTGGGATTAGGGCCACCCTTTACAAGAAGAAACCCTAGAAAGCTCTCTCTACCTATGTGCTAGAGGACATACCAAGAAGCCAGCTGTCTGCAAGCCAGAAAGAGAATCTTCCCTAGGGATGTAAATTGCTCTACACCTGTTCTTGGACTTCCAATCTCTAGAACTGTGAGAAAAGTGTGACACCTCAAGAAGGCTAACATATGATCTGAGAGTTAACTTAGTCACACTGTGTGGAACTTAGAGAAAAACTCATCTCAGTTCACGTCTGTTTTTCAAAAGTAATTATTATTCCCTGTTTTGCTCTAAAAATTAACAAGTTTTGACCATAAAGTCCTCTGAGGTTAGCCAATGGAAAGATGAGGGTAGTTTTAGATTTATTTATTGTGAAGTAGGGAAATAGCATAAAAAAATATTTACACTATAGTCTATTATGTTTAGATTCAACAATTACCATCATTTATGACACTGTTTAATGTACCTCTTTATATATAGTTTTTAAATATTACAAGAAAAGTCTCTGATCTCCTATTATTATAACCACTCAAGTTTCAGTGGGCATGTCTAAAAATATCTACACATTATTAACCATTATAATGCTTCACTAAGTCTCACAAAGATGAAGATACGTCTTTGGTGTTTTGGAACACTCAGTCAATAAATGCAGACTTTTTAAATTAAGTTGGAAGACATAGCCTATTCAAACACTGAAGGCAACACTGCCATGTAGAGGGGAAACAATAAAAGGAACCCAGGAACAATCTTGGGGCTAGAGACAGAGAGGGGAGGGGACTCAGCATCCAAGGCCAGAGAGCACACTCTGCTAATGATAAGCAGAGAAAAACAGTAATCTGGCAACTTATAGGAAGTAGACAGGTTTTCTGTCTTGTATGATATGATCTCTCCAGCTCCAACTATTCTTTTAAAAATCATATTCATAGGGAAAATTGGTAGTCAAATGCCAAGAATTTCAAAAGCATCATTCTGCTAATTTTTATGCAAATGAAAAATGGTACTATTAGAATAGTTTTAAAAGTTTAAAGCTGTGTTTATGAATTGATTTTTACAAAAAGCTGACACTGTCATGCAATTTCTCAATAATACTGCTATTTTCTTATTTCAAGAGAAGTTATCAAGTAACATTGAGAAATCTCCACAACTGCAAATGGGAGAAAATAATTCAATACTTTACTTTGTTATATTGCTGCCTCTCTATCCTAACTCTAAAAGTAATTTCCTCATTCTATTTGATAGATCATTTCATTTCCCATTCTTTTTTGTTTCAATGAGGAGCAGACTCTTTCCAGGATTGAATTTATTATAAACTGTTATGTTTCTCATACAAAGCACAATAAAATTAATGTTTCTTTTACTTTTAGTATGAGACACAATATCAAAAACTATTTGGGAAATTCTAATCATTGTCCTATATAAACTATGCTAGTGAAATGTAATTGGAAGTGTTCACCTGGTTAAGTACAAAGTTAGCAGAGATGAGTGTACAATAACAGCCTAAACTTTCTTCGCATGTAAAATGTTATGAAGTATCTTATGTCTATCCCAATTAATGCTTGTGATTAGGCCATATTTGTTTATTTCTTTGTGAAATCTTCTACAAAGACGATCATAAAACTTTTACATGTGTGTAAGGGTGTAGACTGAAGTAGCAAAATAGAAGAGAGTCAAAATTACATTTATATTTCAGATCTTGAAAAAAATATTAGCACCAGGATTAATAGAGTAACCAGGCATATATGCACATGCTGATCCATATGTACTTCTTATATAAATTTGTAAATTTATTTATATAATCTTGCAGAAGGAAGTATCTATTAACATATTTTCTTTTTTTTAAGTCCACTTTTATTGTTGGATCTATGACATCACTAAAGTCCATCTGCTTCTTGAACTTGAGTTCCTTGAGAATCCTTCAGTCTGAGGAAGCTCGTGTAGACTTCTGTTGCTTGCAAGCAAAGGAATCCCATTTATCAGAGGTCTTCTCTGAAACAAGTGCCTGGGGACCAGCCAGGAGCAGAATACTGTGAGAATTTCTGAAAAGGACAGCAAACTCATCTGCCTATATTCGTTACTACCTCACCATCATCCTGTGGGATCGGAGAAGCACTCAGTGACATCCAGTCACCTCCCTCATTCCATTATATTCTGAGCTAGTGCATTGACCCCAACTAGAGTCTCACATTCATACTTTCTATCACATCTTAAAGAAATCACTGGCTTGCAGTGAGTGCTTTATCTGAAACCCTAGAGACACAGTGTTTTGGGAATTTAAATTATTCTGATTTTTTTTGTAGTTCATGTTGTATTTCTTTCTTTTTTTTTTTTTTAAAGAGGCTTTAAAAAGTAAAATAAAAAAAATCCAAACAATAAAAAGATACAGAATTTCAAATCTAGATGATAAGAAATTAAGAATGGTTGCTCCATTACATATTGTTGTCTTTGAAGCAGTTGCTCAGATTATCAGACATAGGCATGAAAAATCCCCAAAGAACTAAGCATTAACTATCCCATTCAATAAACCAATAGAAATTAATACAATTATCTTTCCCCTCCTTTTAGTTATTGTTAGAGCTCCCTGGATAACTGACAAATGCAAAATTATTCTTTTTTTAAAAAATGTATCTGTTCTTACAGTGCATCACTATGCAGTTCAGACTCATGATGATCCACCTATTTTCCATTTATAATGACCAAATCTTGGAAAGATCCTTCATTTCCATCATCAGATGAATGGATAGCAATATGTAGTATTCATACACAATGAAGCAGTAGGTTAGCATAGAGAAGGATGGGATAGACTCATCTGAAGAACATGGATGCTCCTTGAATTCTAATGTTAAGTGAAATAAAGCAGATACTATGAGGTTTCTTTGGTGGCTGGAGTTGAACTCAGGACCTTTCACTCACCACACTTGTGCTTATGTCTCTGAGAAATAACCCTTGTCTTTCAATACTCTTTAGGAGAAATTATGTTCACAGAAAGATTGAGAGGAAAGTGCAGAGATTTCCTGCAGGCATCCTCTTCCTGCAGACTCTCTCATCCCAACATCCCTGCAACACATGCATTTGGTAACAGCTGATGAGCCAAGATCAGCACGTGATTGTTTTCTAGTCAACAGACATATTCAGTCTCACTTTTGATTTTGAACATCATGGGTTTAAACAAATAAGCAGTGAAATGTACTCCTTATTGCAATATAATACAGAATTATTGTACAACTCTAAAAATTCTTTATGCTCTGTATCTTTATTTCTCTTTTATCGAGGCCTCTGGAAACCACTGAAATGTTCTTTATCTGCACAGTTTGCCTTTGGCAGAAAGGCATGTTGTTAGAATTATACAATAGGTAACCTTTGCAGATTGACATTCTTGACTTATTAGTAATAAGCATTTTAGCTTCTTCCTTGTATGTGTATGCTTTGATAATTAATTTCTTTTTAGTATTGAATAATGGTCTATTGTGTAGATATATTGTAGCCTATTTGTCTGTCACCTACTATAATGGCAAGTAAGGGATATGGAGACCTAGGGATTTTTTGTGGCATAACCTTCCCAGTGACATGGCTTCTGATCCTCACACTGGAGGAGAATGAAAAGATAGGGAAATGTTGACTCAAAATGTGGGTTCCCCCAAATCAAAAGTGGAGAGGTCAGGTTCTTGAAGAATAGTGGAATAAAAAAAAAGTATTGTGAAGCAGAAGTTTATAAGACATAAAATCAGAGATACTACTGTCCTGCTACAAGCCTTAAGCAGGATGATATTCCAGTGAATTTCTCTTTGTGGATTCCTTACTTTGGCCATACTTACAGGAGTTCTTTGCCAGTCAGAGTCTTAGCCTTTGTTGGAAGGGTCATGGAGTCTTCCCTGATTGACATGTTCTTATGCTAGCCAGGGTCTTGGCCTTGGCCTTTGTTGTTAGGATGATCTATTTCTAAGGTTCATGAGATTTGAAGGGTTTCTAGTGTACTCAAGCATTCTCCAAAATGATCCATTTCAGAAGTCTCAGGAGGGTAGGTGTCTATATCTGCAAAAGTTTTCACAAGGAGCAATTTCAAATAAGCTGGCGGTCATTTCTACAGCTGTCTGCATGTTAGCTATGCCATGTCAGCCAGTGTATGTCCCTCCATTCCATACCTGCCTCCTCTTTTCATGGTCCCTACACTACTAGAGAATTTGTCCATAACTGACAAATTTTGACCATATGACAACTATGAGAAAAACAGCTTCAAGTATCTGTGCCCTGATTTTTTGTGTGGATATTAATTTTCTGTTCTTTGAAGAAAGCACCAAAGAAGGTGATGCCTCTTTGATGGATTCTTTGGTAAGAGAACTTTAGATTTGTAGCAAAATGTCAAAATGTGTGTCACAGTATCTATGTTATTTTGTATTCCCAGCAAAAGTGAGAGATCCCATTACTCAACACCATCACCAAACTTAGGTGTTGTCAGCGTTTTGGATTTTGATATCCAATGGGTGAGTAATGGTAGTTTACTATTTCTTTAATTTAAACTTTCCTGAAAATAGATAATATAAAGGTTCTTCTCATATGTGCAATTTCTACCTGCATGTCTTCTTTGATGAGCTGTATTTTTGGCCTCTTTGAAAGTCAGAGGCTTTCTTTTCTCTTTTTATTTTATACATACATTATTTTATTTTATTGCATTTAATAAGAAATAACAATGTGACAGTTTCAAAACACAGTAGTAGTACATTTCCAGTATTTGATACAATGCATATCATTGTCCTCCTAGTAGTTATACAGAGCACAGGGTGTAGATGCGATAATTTTTGTAATCATTTTTAGTACAAAAGAATTTCTTCTCATTGAACTAAGAGAAAAAAGTCATATACATAATCCAATGTTCCATAATTCCTATGGTTAGACTTTTCTGTTGGGTGATTAAGGGCAAGTTAAAGAAAGACCTGTATAACAAAACATGTAACTTTTGTATCTCCCAAGGTCAGTCAAATCCCCTCAGGGTTTACTTTGAAGCCATGTTCAGTGCTTTGTAGAACTGTTGTCAGTGTCAGCCATCTGGATAAGTCATGGCCATTGCCTGACTAATTTTGCTCTCTGTGAAAGCCTGTGAGAATGTTTTCTCTCTAGGTTACTCTCCTTAGGTATGCTTTATATCTTCAGTACCTTTCCTCCATAGCCCCATAATCTTCTTGAACAGAAAATTTGGGAAACCACTGAGTTATAGAATGTTATAGAACAGGTTCTCTTTTGTCCTGAGTCCTCACTGACCTTGAAGGGGTAGGGCCAAAATTTTGGCTATCCTTGTTTCCCTTCTTTTTCTCCAATTTTTGAACTGTAAACTTACATTCTGAACTCTCCAGAAGAAAAGCTTAATGATACTACTACTCTATAATATATGTACTTGAGCTTAACATCACTGTCTTTCTGAGTATCAAACATCTTAGACTTAACTTGGAATTGGTGTTTTACATCAGTCATTGATATTCTAATAAATCTCTATAGAATGTGACAAAAACAGTTACACATGAATTTAGAAATCTTATTTTCCTAATTTTAAGAGATGTTTTAAATTCAGGAAGTAGTGATTTAACTTTGCATTATCTTAATTTTGAATTTGCAGAGTAGACAATTTTAACTCTAAGTTTCACATCAATTTTTTTTTCTTTCATGAATCATTCTATGGCATCATATATCAAAGGCCAAAATCCAGCCTCATGTTAGCTAGATATTCTCCTACGTATAGAAACTTCTAGGATTTTGATAATTGTGTGGTTTATATTTGACTCAGTGTTCCATTTTGAGGTAAAACGTGATGACTGTAAGATTTTGTGTGTGTGTGTGTGTGTGTGTGTGTGTGTGCGTGTGTGTGTGTGTATGCCGTTATTCTATCATTATTTGTTGGAAAAAAATTACCCTTTTCTTTCCCTGCAATATCTTTGTTGCTTCCTCAAAGATCAGTTGAATATATCTGTACAGTTTAGTCTGTTTCACTGTTCAACTTGTCTGAATTTTAACCAATGATATACTGTCTTGATTAATGTAGATTTATTATGAATCTGGAACTAGGGCAGTATTTGCCCCAAGTGTTTGTCTTTCCCCCTCAATATTGTTTTGACTATTTTATGCCTTTTGCCTCTCTGTCATCTATATATGTTTTAGCGTAATAGATACATTGAAAAACATCTGTATTTATTTTCCCAAATTGCTAGCCACTTGTTGCAATTACATTAACAGAAAAATCCAACTTTCTCATCGTTTTTTTTTTTTTTTTTCAGTTAAAGCATGTATCATTCAACACAATTCCTCTGTGGTGGTCTATACTGTCGATCTCTATTTTTTCACATACTTTCTGTACATTCATAGTGTTGCAGTCAAGGTTTATAAGAGAAACAATGCAGCACAACCAATATAAAGGGTTATTGTGCATTATTGCATTCTAATGTGAATTATTTTATAATAGTCATTCACAGATCCATATATAAAGTGAGTGCAGGAAATCAGTTCATACATGAAAGACCAAAAAGTTCCAGCTGGGGGCCTGGTTCACAAAGCAATGTCCAGTGTGAGTCCATCTGAAGATGGAAAACTCAGAACAATGACTCGTAGAAGTACATCTGGAAGCCAGAAGCCCATGACAATGTTTCATGCAGGCCTGTTTCACAGGTCTGTCCTGGGAAGACCCAAAGGTCACTGGTGGAAGCTAGAAAGTCTGTGATGGTAGGATGAAATACCTGTGCTAGCAGGCTAAAGGATTTGGTCTGGAGCCAGGAAGCAACACTCAAAGAAAAGATAAGGGTTTCTCAGAGTGTTACCATAGCCATCCTCATTGACAAGGACCAAGAGCTCCCACAAAGTGAAAGGCAGCCATCCTCAGGAACAAGATTCTAAGCTCTGTTTACACTGAGAACAGCTGCATTCATATCAGGAAATCCAGAAGAACAAGGTCTCTAAAAGAACAAACCTTCCCAACAACTTCTCTTCTTCTCCAGTTCTGCCTCTTATGCTGCTAGCAACAATTCTCAGGTTGTTTTCCCATATCCAGCACCATGCTGGTTGTGTTTAGCTGGATGTTACAAGTTGACCCCCTGCTGTCAATCCACCACACACGTTTGACTAGGACTTTGGGCTTTCACTGCTGATTGGGGCACCATGAGAATATTTGAAAGGAGCATATCACATAGGATTGAAGACTACAGAGAATTCTTGATTCGAGGAGTACTAAAAACAGTGAATTTACAATCAGATCAAGAGGCAAAACCACAGGAAAATAGTAATCAATACTGCGTAAAGTATCTTATTTGGGACTGTATTTTGATAATAGGACAGAATTTAGTCTGATAGTAGCACAAGTTATATATAAGAACAAAAGCAGATGGCCCTAGAACACTGCACTGTGATTATGTTCAGGGGAACTTGGCAGTTGGGTGCTACCAACATTTTGATAGTATGGTAATTAATCACCTCACTTCCAGTCTAAATTCTCTCAATAATAAATGTAAGTTATTTATCAAAAACAGGAACAAGAGATGCCAAAGACCCTGAAACATTTCTGGAATTTTCTGACATGTGCATTTGGTGATTAGGGGTGAATGAGAGGAATATCAGTAATTCAGGAATACCAAGTTGCAAATTTGATCTAACATTTGGCAGGTCATAGTTTTCCAATTATTCTCAAACCAAAATGTAAAATAGTTTTGTGATAGTATCCAAAGCCACTTTTACATGACAAAATGTTGTATTAAATTTATTAGTTTGACCTCACTTTTTATAGCTCATGCTGAACTGTAAAAGGCTAAAGTCAACAGCTTCTGACATTGCCAGTTCTGCTGATGACACCCAACTATTATGGACTTCTTGACTATATATACAGCTATGATCTCTTAGTTCAATGAGAAAGTTTTTACTAATAGTGTTTAGAAAAGATATCATGTCTGCATTTTTGTACCATGAACAACTACTATGAAGACCACAATATGCAATGTATTAATTATTGTAACTGTCCTACTGTCTTAGTTACTCTTCTCTCATTGTTGAGACAAACACCTGACACTCAAATTGAGGGAAGCAAAGCTTTATTTAGCTCACAGTTTCTGGAGGTTTCAGCCCATATTCAGCTGGCTGCAAAGCAGACTGGCACATGGCAGAGGGCAAGCTTCCATGGTGTGTGTGTGTGTGGCTGGGGCTGGGAGCAAGAGCCACTGAGAAAGCTAGCAGCAGCTGAAGCAGCTAACTTTTCTTCCTGCCTTCCACAGAAATGCAAATCACCTGCCCCAAGGGGAGGAGCAGCACTTATTTTCACAATAATCAATTACAAATTCCAGAAGCAGCCCCATGATATCATGAGACTTTGGGGGAACACGTATACACAAACCTTAACACCTACCTACCTATTTTGAAACTGCCTCATTGTTATTTCTTTCTCACCAAAATTAATAAAATTTAAAAATAATTAAAAATAAAAAATAAAAATCACAAAGAAGAAAAAAAAAGAAGTGAAACACTTGAGAGAACACAGTTTGTCCTCTGCCGCTCACAGTGCAGTCTGACAGATGAAACAATATATTACCCAGGCTGACTGGAAGCCATTTCAAGGCTTGATGATGTCACTGATTTCAAAATAAAAGTTAACAGTTCAGTAGGTGCTGAAAGAAGAGGATCTAAGTTGTAAAACAAATCATGAATAGTTATTTCATAGTTTTTAGAAAGGGATATCAATGAAGTCACCAAGGTTCCAAATTGCAAAGTTATACAAAGACATGCAAAATGGTTAGCAAACTATATTCCTGCCAAATTCAGAATTCTGCTTGATTTGTGAGCTAAGAATGATTTTTGAACTTTTAAGCACTGGAAAAAGTGAAAAGAATAATATTTTCCTGGATGTGAAAATATTATGCCATTCAGACAAAATTTTATTGAAACATAAAAAATAATTTTATTAGTTTGAACTTCTTATTTAACCAAGAAAATAGATTGCTTGAGGATTGTAATGTATCAACTTAAAAAGAGAATGTTCTTTGTAGTGTCAAGATGTTAAGACAAATAGATCTCACTAAAAAACTATTAAAATTTTATGGTACTGAGGAGATATAAATAATAAATTGAACACCAGGCATGGTGGTACACACTTGTAATCCCAGCGCTGGTGACGATGAGACAGAAGGTTCACTATGTGTTGTATGTTGTGATCTGGAGCCAAAAGAAGTGATAAGACCCAATGTATATAGCTTCAGAGGTCTCACTGAGTTGTGTGTCTGTTGAAGTGAGCCTAGAACTCTAGAAGCATCTCCTTTTCATTTAGGTAATACAACAGAAGAATTACAGGGGAGAGAGGGGATAATCACCAACATCTCAAATAAGGGTGGAGACATCAATAAGGATAATCTGTTACACCTATTTCCCAACTGTGGGCAGAGACATCAGTCAGGAAAACCTGTTATACCTTTTTAAATCCTAGTTTTCTGAATTCCCTAAGTACCAGATTACAACCCACCCTAAGCTATGTTTATTGTTCTTCGCTTCTTTAAGGTGCTAATTTCTTATCTCTACAACTGTGATTCTGAGCTTTGTAGCAAAACCCTGTATCAAAAAAATTAAATTAATGAAATTGATGTATATTCTTATTAAATATTATTCCGGGCAGAGAGATAGCTTAACTAACCAAAGTGCCTGCTTAAACAAGCTTATGCAAGCTCAGGGACTGTGGTTAGATCTCCAGCACCACATGCCATGCCAACCCCATCCATGCTCAGGGCAGGTCAGTCAGCCACAGAGTCTGCGCATGGTGGGGCATGTCTGTAATTCAGCCCTGGGGAGGCTGAAAGCAGGAGGATCACCAAAAGTTTGAGCTGCCCAGTTTGATCCTATAACAACCCAATAAATTGAAAAAAGAGTAAGTAAATAAATAAATATTCCTTTTCTGTCATATATACTGGTACTAATCTATAATAACAAATGTAAAAAGGTAGAAATAAGAATAGGTTATTGGAAGTGACAACCAATGACACTTTTTAAGCACTGGAAAAAATATTATTATTTTTAATGTAGCACATTTTAAAATTTTATACTTTAATTCATAAGTATTCATACATTTTATTACTGCAGGGGGAAAAATGTCATTTATTAGGAATCCATGCTAACAATTAAATGTTTTGTATATTTCATCCTTGAAGGGAATGATATATTTAAAAATTTCATGCTAACCTATCATTTCGGTTTTTTTCCTTGTATCTGTCTCTTCAAACATGCATTTTTATGTGTCTTGAAACTTTATCACCCAAAAATAATGCCCACCTGCCTAAATAATGTAGTTTTATAAGGAACAATAGCAAAACATTTCAATCAGCCATAAAATTGCTGCAATCTTAACAACTTATCTTTAATATTGTCTTTGGAAATAGCTAAGTATCTAAGTCAGTTGCAAATACAAGCACCTAACAGTATAGATTCACTAAAGTTTAGAATAGTACCACACTCTGAAGCATTCAATAACCTTTCCTGTAAAAGTGGAAAATCATCCCATATCCTTAGTGCAAATACCTATAGCCCTAGGCTCAACTGCTTGCATGAGTGTATTTTCCTTACAGAGCCCCCAGTTGATGATGCTTTTCTACAATCTTATATTTTAGAGTATAACAATGAAAAAAAACATATCCAAATGCAAATACACACCACGTGTATTTAACAGGACATATTAAAGAGTATGATCAAGTGATCACATTATTGCTTTCTAGGTAATTAAATATAAAGATGAATGCTGTAATACATGGATTTTTCTTATCACATTGAAACCAGCCTCCAGGTTTTTTAATTCAGAAATTGGGAAATGCAGGTTTCTCTATGATGAGCAATATTTTTAGTGAGATAATAAAAACACTCACTATGTAATTACATACTGTTTTTAAGCTACATTCTTGCTAAACACAATCTAACAGCAGGCTGCTGAGCTGGCTATGTTTTTGGTTTCATTTAGAAGTATTGATTTAAATGTACTAAAAAGAGTTATAATTTTAAGAAATACGATGCTAAAAGTAAGTGAGCAAAGGGCAAATCTGAGTCTTGCAGATTGTTCTCTAGGGAAGAACAAATATACAATTAGATGTTTCTTTTTACAAATAGTGGCTCATATACTCTCTCTCATTCATTTGTTTATACATGCATTCAGCAAACTCCAATTTAGTGTCTACAAAAAGGTAGCAATTTTATTAGTTTATGAGTCTTGGTGCACTAGGCACTGAAAAAAATCAAAACAAAATAAAATGACAACAAAATCTTTGAATTCAGCCTTAATAAAACAAAGTGTACTTTCTCTCATATGCTCAGTGTCCAAAGATGCTATGAAATTAGTCAGACTAACTGATGTGCAAGAGGAAAATTGTGTGAGGAAACAGTGTGTGGTTAGATTCTCATTATGAAGATTCAAATGAGACAGACAAAAAGTTAACTGGCAACTTATCAAGTCATAAGAATTCTCCCAGATGCAAAGCCGCACTTCACAACAAGGATGCAGATACTGAGGCTAGTGCATCAACACATTGATGCTAATGCATGACTCTCAGAACAACAAAAATAGTTGCAGTCCACAATAAAAGAAGGCATATCAAAATTGTTGATGTAAAACAGTAGTCAAAAGGCTCAGAGGGGCTGGGGAGATAGCTCAGTAACATAAGTGCTTGTTGGCAAATGTAAGGACCTGAGTTCAAATCCCAGTCCCACAAAAAAAAAAAAAAAGGCTCAGAGATACAGTAGAAATAATATGTACTATCTTCTTCCAGAAACAATGATACACAGTCTGAAATAAGTATAGTGTGTCACAGTTTTCGAGACTAGGACCCCAATTTTCGTGTGATAGGGGTAAAGTCAAGGCATTCTAGGGTTTTTTATCTTATGGAGGCATCTACAGGTAGTCACCCTACTCATTGCTATTTCAGAGATTTAGGGCTACATTCTTTATATTTGCCTGCTATGGAACTTTTATCCACCTTGTCTCCATAAAAATGGTCATATAGCCTTCTAGCTTCTGCAAATACAATTTCTCTGTTCTATGGTTATATACATTTATGGATAAGGCCCGTGTCTTACTTTTCTCACATTCTTAAAACAAAATACACAACACCCAAAGTTAAAAAAGGAAAGGTTTATGGAAAGCTCATAGTATGTAGAAGATTCAGTCTATAACTGAGTGTTCCAAGGCATGGTGACATGATAGAAGAGAAATGGATCATGGCAAGCAGAAGAAAGCAAAGAAACCAAGTATTAAGTGGCAGGTGATGACAGCAGCTCCCTTTTTGTTCTTTATGTTCTATCCCGGCTACACACTGTAAAGGCAGCTAGCGCTTGTACACAGGGAGGGCCCTCCTATTATCCACATCCAAAACTATGCCAAAACAAATGAATCAATGAATTAGTAATCACACAACCTAAATCACACCATCATTCTCTAGATCCAGACACATCCAAAAAGTCTCCACCTATAATTGCATAAGGCTTTATGTGATACCGAAACATGTTGTAACATTTCATTTGGATAATCCAGAATAACCTCCCTAATCTCACATTCATGTTTGTAAATACAACATAGAAGGTAACATTCACAGGTTGTAGGGATTAGGATGTGTACATAACTAGGGACCATTGTTCAAACTACCACATTCAATGCTAGGCAGGAGAATTCACTTCCTGATAAAAGAAGACTCAGTGGTCACTATATCCCAAGCCAATAAAGACATATTGAAAAGAGAGGAGTCACAGTGGGAGCATTAGAGCCTCTTTTTTGTAGGCCATGGATACATTAGCAGTTGCCATTATAGATCCAGTCTGAATGATCACAAGATACAATAACAATCCTAACATAATAGAGTTTGCCTATATATAAACTGCAATAATTTAGGATACACTGAAGGATGATTTCCTGGCCCCAGAATTCACAAGTGTAATGAACACAAAAATGCTGCAACTGCATGTCCTTACTGAGGAGTCATAGTGAACGAAGATAATTCTTTGAAACTGCTTTTTTAGCTCTTTCCCTACGTAAAATGTTTTAAAATGAGATTGTAAGGATGGTAGCTAGGTTGGAGCCTTTATTGAAACCAAAGTGATGCCGTGCCTGGTACATACTTTTATGTCACTACCTTGACTCCCAACAGAGAAGTGCTAGGTAAATACTGCATAATGACCTTAACATTATGTAGTGCTGCCCATGCCACATCCTACATGGCATTTTTTCTTCTAAGATAGATTTTAGAAGTAAGGTCCTTGGTCAATCTGGGCCACATAGACCATGCTATCCTTATCCAAATGACAGTAGAAATAACTCACACTCACTTTAAACCGACAATAATACACATAAAGAAATTTTCAGTAGAAAATATGCACAAGGTTCGAATAAGAAGAATATTGGTCTTCGGTCTACAATCTCTCAAATTTCATTATATAGATGCAATCTGTTGAAGAAAAAAATTTGTCTCATGACAATTATAATAAAATCCAGCAATGTAATCACAGGATTGACTCAGAGTCTCTAGACCAAGGCCAGGTCACTTGTAATTGAGCATCATTCACTTTTTAGAAGACAGCTCCTTGTAAACTACTTGGCCTTGTTAAATCAGAACACCTGCTTCTGAGTGAGCTGGCTTCTGGATAGACTTCTAAATGCAAGTCCGGAAGTCACCAGAATCAACCTATCACACAAAACATTATATCCAACACTGCACATAATCAGAACAGAACACACAAGAGTAGATTGTTTATCTACTTATGCATTATCTATATTGTCTATCCTTGTGGTACTCTTGCTTTGATCTGTCAATGCTATTTCTTCACAGAGAATCCATTAAAATTGACTTACAAAAGAGGAATAAAGAGGTTTATGTGGTTTATGGATCAAGTAGCTGTATTTCCTAAGTTGGACTTGAACTCACACCTTGTTTTAGCCTACCAGAAAAATGGGATAACAGGCATGGCCCACATACCTTGATCAAGTAGTTTTGTATTTGACACAACTGATTACACTTATGGTCTATGACTATCTTAGATACCATCCATAAGTAATCACACAACAATGGGATAATGTTTCAGTGTGGCAAGAATTTCACATGTCCACTCTTATGGAAAGTAAGTACCCAGTGGAGAACATCTTTAGAATTGAGATCATTCATACAGATGTGAAGATAGAGCCAAGGGGAATTTGAAGAGTGGAGTACTATCCCTGGAGTAAAGGATGCTGATGAAAACTGAAGGAAGAAGACATGGAAGATTTTCTCTCTTCCCTTATGGTCATTACAGAGAGAGAGAGAGAGAGAGAGAGAGAGAGAGAGAGAGAGAGAGAGAGAGAGAGAGAGACAGAGAGACAGAGAGAGAGAGAGGTGGAAGTGAGATTATAACCTCATTTTGAAATCTTTAAAATGGTTTTTCATTGGGCCCGGCGGGATGGCTCAGTGGTCTAAAGCGCCCGCTTGGGAAAGCTTGGGCGGCCTGAAGGACCGCGGTTCGATCCCTGGCACCACATGCTGCACCAGCCCTGCCCTGGGGCCGGCTGAAACGGCCATAAAAATGAGTGAATAAACAACAAAGGTTCTGAAACAAGAAAAAAATAAATAAATACAATTAAAATAAAAAATAAAATGGTTTTTCACTATCAGCATTATGGCAATATAATAACATGTAAGACCTAATGTATGTACTTGGTTAATGCTTGCTCTAGGTACATGGCTATTCTCATTGGCCAGGACGGTAGATTCTTTGAGGCCAAAATGTTGAGGTCAGTACACACACACACACACACACACACACACACAATATAATATCAAATATTCTTCACTATACAATACTGCAGAACATACAGTAGGAATCTAAAGCAGATAATATTGCATGCCGAAGTCCTGAAACGAGAATGAATGCATAGCATCTTTGCTTAACTTTAAAAGAGGTTGAAATGGGGTTGCCAGAAGTCATTTTATTTAATCTGTTACTTCAGTAAATTCCTTAACTTTTCCAAAATAGTTATTTTTAAGTATGATATTTGTTCTACTTAATTTCCATAGTTGATCAAATGTAGTACAAATCAGGCATCAATTGTGCAAGACATTAATAAGCTCATACTAACATTTAAAAATGTTTATGCATAACATTCAAGCAAACTAGAAATACCACCCTAAGCACCTTCAAAATATCCAGATCTAATGCACCCAGGCAGTAAATCAAATAAAAATTTAAAAATGATTCAAAGGAAGCATTTAGTATACTGAATCCTACTATCTATTTATTTTTTATTGAATAAGCTGAAGAGTGCACTTGCTAGGGTGGGCAACAAAACAGTTGTCACACAGAGAACACAATAGTAGGTCTGAAATAATATTGATTAAAACATCCAGATGAGCAGGGGGAGATAACTCAGTGGGAAAAGCACCTGCCTGGCAAGTAAAGTCCTGAGTTTGATACCTGGTATCAAAGAAAAATCAAAATGAACTGGGACACTTTGCTCATGGGGATAGACACAAGGTGACTCCAAATAGTCATCTTGTTAACTTCTGTATAATTTTTTTGAATTGTTCACAATCATCATTATTATTTTCTATCAAAGTGCATATCCTTTGAAAATTTATATTGATTTAAAATAACAACTCACATATTAGGTCTTTAATCATGAATTTCTTGAATTTATATTTTATCCCATCTTTATATTTAATATATATAATTTAATAATGTATTTAATATATTATACATTTTAATAATATATTTAATATATTATATATTTAATACATATTACATAATTTATTATATATAATATATGATAGGTTATATATAATATGCAATATATATAACAGGCTATGTATATTTAATATATAATACATGTTATGATATATAAAATACCATAATATACAATATAATATATATGTTATGATATATATATATATATATATATATATATATATGTATGATAGGGTAGATATACAGCTGTTTTCTCTTAGTTCATTCATTGAGAAGGAAGGTTTATACTGATATTGTTTTAGACAAGATATCATGCCCGCACCTTGTCCTCAAATAACTACCACAAAGACATTATGCAATGTATCAATTGCTGTAACTGTCCAAATAACCTGTGTTGGGACAGTTTCATTTCTATCCTACTTTTTTTCCTTACTAAAATTAATAAAAATATTGCCAAGGGAAACTCAATAAAAACCTTGAAACCTATCAAAACACATATCACATGCTTGCTGATTTGCATTGAAAGAAACAAGTTTCATTAGTAGTAATATTTTATTTTTATTTTTATGAAAGAAAAGAAAAAATCATATGTAGCTAATAATGGTAAATAAATAAGTTTACGATTTTCCTACCTTCTCAATTAAGGCACTATGGGTTGTGTACATACCACACACACCCTCAAAGCCTCAGGAGGTCATAGGGAATTTTTTGGAGGTGGCTGGATCTAGACTATGTGATTGATTCATAGTGCAAAGCTGGGAGAAGGGTGCTGGGACCAAGGGTGGGTAATTGTCGGATCTGTCCACTGATTGGACTGGCACCACCCTAATCCTAGTAGACTGTATATAACACCAGAGATAGGAAAAGTCTTGTCTCCCTGCTTGCTTGTGCTGTCTTCTGTGGCCATGATCTGTTGTCCTCCCGCCATATGCCACACTGCCTTAGAGCCAACAAATTACAGGCTGAAACCTTTACAAACTGTGAGCTAAATAAATCTTTCCTTCCTTCATTTTGGGTGTCAGGTATTTGTCCCAGCAGTGAGAGAAGAGTAACTAAGACAGTGTTTTCTTTCAGCAGTAACAGAAAAGTGACTAAGACACAAATAATCTTTTACTTGGTTTTCTCTATTTAGAGAATGAAAATTAAACAATAACTATGGCTATATTTTCAGTCCTAAATTAATCAGTTTTCAGCAGAAAAGACAATCACAGATTATGCAGTGTCCTGGATGATATTATCTTAACAGAGCAGATTCTTTTCTAATTTTTTTCATCAGTACTACTTATCTATGCAAAGAGAACATAATGTTTTATGTAGCAGAAGGCAGTAACTGCTTTCTTGAGTTATCTTTTCTGAAGGTTTTTTTTTTTTTTTTTTTTTTTTTTTTCCCCTGGAAATTCAGTGATTACCACTGGGGGCTCTAAAACTTGCTTTGTCTTGGTCATTAACCAGGAGTTCAGGCAACCTCAGTAATTAAAAAGCTCAATTCACTAGAGTCAAGAGGACTGCTTCCAGCCAGTGTTGTTGGCCAGACTTCTCTGAGCAGGAGGGAAAGTTCCAGCTGAGAGAGGTTTTTAAAGTTTAACTTGAAAACATGCTTGCAGCCTCTGGTCCCACCAGGTGGCTACTTGTCAAATATGTTCTGCCACCACTAGCTGATCTGGGGAATAATTTGTCAGTATTCAAAAATATTAAGTGAGAATCCGGGATTTCCCAGGCAAGGAATAGCAGCCTGCAAGACTACTTGAACATATAACCAGCTGGACCCTGAAAAGAAAATTAGCACCTGCCACCACAGTTGCTCTTATTTCTCTTATAATCAAGATAAGACCATCTTTAAAGTCTTGTCAAAGCAAGTATTTTTATTTCTAAGCTATAGAGTAGAGGATGAGTCTTACTGAATTTCTGGGTTTTTAACATGATTTTAAAAATAGTATAGTCAAGAAGAAATGAACTATTGATTAATCTTTCAAGAATCATTTCTTTTATTTTTTCTAGAAAGAATTAGCTAAGTAATTATTGCAAAAGTTTTCTTGAACATCAAACATTGAAAAATACATTTGATTTATGGCAATATCAATAAAGGAAACAACATAAAAGTTAAAAAAAAGGAATAATGAATATGTATGCGGGATAATTGAATGTTTATTAAGCTCTGTGTTGAACAAAATGGGGAAAATGGAACTTGTAAAGTTCTCGCCATAAGATCCTTTTTTTTTTTTTGTCTTTTTGAGACAGGGTCTCGCTATGCAGTTGAGGCTGACCTTGAACTCACTTTTGTAGCCCAGGCTGGTCTGGAACTCACACTGATCCTCCTGCCTCAGCCTCCCGAGTGCTGGGATTACAGGCGTGGGCCACCACGCCCAGCTGCCATAAGATTCTTAACAAAGAAAAAAAAAAAAAGATGTATGTGTGAATACCATACAAACATGCAGCAAGTTCTGTGTGACTGAAATGTGAGGCTGACAATTATGAGATTAATAGCCCAATCTGGCAGCAGAAACAGAAAACTTTCAAAGGATCCATGAGATTTCCTTTGTTCAGTTTTCTAACCATTAATCTAATGAAATACATCTTCCACAGTGTGATATTTTGTTTATTTGCGTGGGCTTCTTGGGTTGTCAACTCATGGAAGAATGTGCAACCCAGCAGAGTCCTGCTAGTGTCACCCTCCTGTATCTCCAAATATGGCAAAAGATGCACACTTGCAAAATGGAGTAAATACAGCAGTTTCTCTAAATAGATGACTATTTAAAAAGCCACCTCTTTCATTCTACAATAGCGTGGATGTTTTATCCCAGCTTTTAAGAAAAGCCATTCAACTATAGTATCATTTACAGTATTAATATTTTAAACATACTAACAAAATCAAAATTGTGTAACTGCTTATATCACATTGTATGGAAAGTTATTAGAATATCAATGATGGCCAGAAAATATAATTTCCAAGCTAACTCAAAGATATTTGATATTCAGAAAGCCAGTGATGATAAGCTCAAGTACCTATGTTACAGAGTAATAGTATCACAAAGCTTTTCTGCTGGAGGGTTAAGAATGTAAGTTAACAGACCAAAAATTGGAGA
>PVJA010010547.1:41639-57268 GCA_004027025.1 Myocastor coypus | reverse complement strand
TCTTTCTTTCTTTCTTTCTCTTCTTTCTCTCCTCTTTTATTACTTTTGGAAATCTTTTCAAAATGATAACATTTCTTCTTGCTCAATTTAAAAAATTGCTCACCTCACTATATCCTCTTTCCTCTACTACCTTTATAGAAATGTTTTTTTGCCTTCTTGACAGCCATGAAAAGGAACAGTCCTATTACTTCTCTGTCCATATTATTACGAGCTTTGTAAGTTACGTGACACTGAGCTGTTTATGAAAATATGTAGAAGACACTTTTCACTGCTTTCTGTAAGACCTAGGTCAAGGGCTACCTCATTTCAGGCTATGCCTAGCACATCAAGATGAAAATGTGTCTTAAGCATCATTGAATAAAGATTAAGCTGGATAAAATGTTAAGAATACTGTATGTGGCTAAAGGGAGTGTTTTGAGAATCAGCTTGAGGTGGTAGTAAGAATGTCAGAGAATGTGTTTAAGTAGCAAGATGTTCAATAAACTTACCTCTGAGAAGTAGACCTGAACTTTTAAAAGAAAGCAGAAATACCAAAATGATGCCCAGGATTTGGAGACACATTTATTTATGTTAATGGACACTAATAGGGATCATTGCCAAAGTATCAGGCCCTGATTTCTGGTGGCCTATGACCACTTAGTTTTGTTTTTTTTTTTGCTGGACCGGAGTTCAAACTCACGACCTTGCACTTGCCAGGCAGGCACTTGTGCCACAGAGCTATCTACCCAGCCACTTATCTTATATGTGTAAGAAGAAAGTGTACAGGCAGAATGGCTTGTGAATTGGGGACTGGTTCTTACCATATACATCATAGCAACCAGCCATTTCTAAGAAACAAAAGGAACAGAAACTGGAACTGTAACTATTACCTGAACAAATAAGGAACTGGACAAAGGGCATATTCTGCTGCCCTTCTCCTTCTTTCTGTTTCCCCAGCAAATCTCTGGGCATGTTGTATGTGATCTTCTGAGACAAGGCCCAACTAGAAGCAGTGACACTGGGGTTATCAGTGGGCCAAGATGGGATCTAGCCAAGGTCTCCAAGACTGAAAATTCCCACCAGCAGTTTGTGGTTTGTTTTTCTTATAATAGGCTTCTCCCTAAGTTGACTCTGACAAGGAAACAAAGGAGTTAATCTGATCTAAGACAGCATCCAATGTGTCTTGAATACTTGTCTAATCTTTATCATTTATAAGGGCTATACTATTTATTTTCAATTTTTTTTCAGGGCAATCATCCATAAAGCTAAGGTAGAACAAGGACTGATGTAAGCAGCTTGAAAGGGTACAAAAATCAG
Organism: Myocastor coypus; assembly: GCA_004027025.1. Lineage (NCBI taxonomy): Eukaryota > Metazoa > Chordata > Mammalia > Rodentia > Myocastoridae > Myocastor > Myocastor coypus. The sequence goes on along the minus strand of PVJA010010547.1, from coordinate 55,972 downwards.
AAGGAATAATGCATTGAGGTGTGGATCAATCCTGTGAATGGTGTCTTCAGGCTTCAGCCTTTTGTGGGCTGGTCAGTGTCTGGAATGAGCAAAGCAGGCTTTCAGTGTGTTGTCTCTTCAGAGTGAGCCCTGGAGGAGCTGTCTAGTCCAGGCAAATTCTCCAGAACTCTGGGAATAATTGATCTGAAATTGGATTCAGAGATAGCTAATATCTGGATTATATGTGTGTGCAGGAGTGCTTACAGGTATGCCTGATCTTTTAGTTTAACTTTTGTGGAGCTAGGTATAAGCTGTGTCTGAAGGATAATGTTTTAATTTCTCAATATTTTAGAGCTTGTTTATAGGCTATATGCAGTTTTTATTTAGATATTTCTGCTACAAATTCAGGCCCATTGTTGCTGCCAGTGCTCAGGGGTAAGCCATATCTAGGGATGATTTTTTTTTTCCCAGCAGGACCCTACCCACTTATTGCCCTCTCAGTTTGGATAAAGAATGCCTTGGGCTAGCTTGAGTAAGTGTACATATGCACCAACAGCTCTTTGTTAGCCCTTATCAGGTTTTACTTCAGTGAATTCTATTTGTACATCAGGTGGAGGTCGTCGGGCTCAGTGACACAGACACTGAAGGCAGAGCTGCCCGAAAGGGTACTAGTGTCAGTGCTTCAGCTTGAGCTTACAGAACATACATCGGGGACAGATCTGCCTCTGATTGAGGTGGATCTTCTGGGCATACCAGGTAAAATTTTTCTGGCAGGGGATGATGTTTCCGTCAAATGGATCCCTAGAATGAGTTTAGGCCTCTCGACTGGATTATTTTGAGTGCAAGTTTGGCATCAACAGTGGCAGGTTTCCAAACAGCAGCAGGAAATAATTTGCTATTCAAATCATCCCTGCAGGAGAGCTTTGGCCAAAATGGCTTGTCCAAGGTGACCATAGCATGTTTAGCCTGTTGGACTTCATTCCAGACAAAGTTGCTATCATCTCTAAACAAGGTATGCTCAGCGTCTGTATTGGTCTACAGTTATTCAAGAGGCCCAGTAGCAGGTGACACCTGGGCAGTTAACTAGGTATCCTAACTAGGTCTCAGCCTAAGGTAAGCTTTTCACTTTTTCTGATCAGAAGATCAGTGGCTATTAGAGCACAGAGGAAAGGGGGGAGGCAGCTTTACTGACTGGATCAAAGTAGTGCCATAAGTAAGCTACTGGGTACTTCCAAGGGCTGACTCAGTAAACGGCATTGTTTTTCTGAAGTCCAGGATCCAGATTCAATGTAAGCCAGCAACTCCAAGAAATTTGTGGAGTTGCATTTCTTGTAATCAGTTTCTGGCAGATAATGCAGTGAGCTTTTACCCCTTTTACAGCAAGCAGTTCATGTACCATTAATCAGAAATGCAATGATATTTTGTGCTGGGAACCAAGTTTTTGAACCTCTGGGAAGTTGAGTCCAGGAAAGTTGACTTTTGAGTTCTGAACTGGGATTTTTGTGAAGAGGGGCTGGCTGAGAGGAGCCACTCAAAGGCAGAAGAAGGTATTCATTAGGTTTGGGTAGATGTACCAGCAGGCTATGGGTAGAAGAAGACTGAGACAACCTATATGGAAGGCGATCACAGCAGCATTGTCATAGCCTCATTGAAAATAGTGGGAGAGTTCTTAACCCCTGTGGCAATTGAGTTCAAGTAAGCTGGCATTTTGTCTCATGATTTTCCCCACTGAGAGGTCTTCCTCACAAGTAGACAAAGGTATCTTTTAAATCTAGAACATTCCAAAAAGGGTATATGGGTCATGAATCTAGAATGCAAGGTGATGACTGCATTGTTGATGACAGAGATTTTTTTTTTTTTTTTTTGTACTAGGGCTTGAATTCAGGTCCCTGTGCTTGCCAGGCAGATGCTTATGCTACTAAGCTATCTCCTTGGTGAGCACAAAAATTCTGCACTGTTTAGTAAGCCCCATTGGGCCAAGGTGATTAATAGTTCACCAGGATCCTGAAGGTAGCTGAGGTGTTGCTAGAGCAGTTGGTAATTAGGTGAGATGTCTGCCTGGGCTGCAAATTTGTGCCTGGCAGAAGGAGCAAAAAGCAAGAGTCTCAGTTGTCCCAGGGATGGTAACTTTTTGAATGGGAGGACTTTTCAAGGTGAAGAGTTCTGTTTTAGTGCCTTCCCTGACTTTTGCAATGACCATGGGCTTTCAGGGGCCCAATCTGATAGAGATAGCTCTGTCCTATCCATCTAAACCCAACAGGGCAAAGAGAGAGGTACAGGTTGAGTTGGACCTAGATAGTAAGGTTTCTTTGTGTCTCACAGATGAGGGAGCAATTATTTTTTGTGTCCACAGCTCTTATAGTTCATAATCAGAAGGTGTGGTTATCTATCAGGCTGGATTTTTTATGGATATGAGGTGCTTTTGTTTTATCAGGTCTCTGGATAATAGTAGTTGATAGTTTTTTTTTGTCTTGCACTCTTTGATGTCTTTGAGAAATGTTTGACTGACTTTATGCTCCTAGGTGGGGCAGCCTTTGGGAAAGACCATGTCAACTCATTTATCAAAGCTGACAGTCCAGTTTTACTTCAATCAAATTGCAGAACTCAGAAGGAATTGTCAACAGTCATCTTGGGTGGGCATTAGATTATGCCATCTGACCAGCATAGGCCTGTCTTTGGTGTGTGTGTGTGTGGGGAGGTGGTTTCTGTGGTCAAATGCAGGAAATGACTGACTGAACTGTAACTGGTGCAATTGGCTGGAAGTAGATGTGTCAGGAGTGTGTGGTAAAATTGTTGGCATCAACTGTGCTGGCTCACAAGCATACCCAAGCAGAATTCTCAGGAAGAATGGGCCACTTTCCCCACCCCCACCCCCAGTTTGGGCAGTTTGACCATTCTTAACTCTGTAAAAACTTTTTTCCTGCCATCACAGATGGTATGTTCACACTAATTAGTTCCTATCTCTGACTTCCTATGTGTCTGTTGTGTATCTTTGAATGTTGGTGCAACAAAGAAAGGATAGGTGCCTCTCTGAGAGAAACCATTCAGGTGCCCCCTTGGCTGTGCCTTTGTAAGCATGATTTAGCTAAGGAGGGTGTGAGAACTTCATTATTCCATATCATTTGCCACAGAACCACAGGTGAGGACCCAATCAGCCACCTCAATAAGTACTTCCCAATCTTGGTGCACAGGTGGAGCAACCTATAGTTTATGTCATCTATTTCACTCACTCACCCATTTATTCAGCAAGCACTCAGAGATTAACATTTTAACCCCTTCCCTTGAGGGTGGTCCTGACTAACGAGAGCTGATCAGACTTCCCTTCTGAGCAGGACTGTGTGTCTCAGGGTCTTACTGGAATCAGGTAGCAAGGAGGCAGGCAGGCAGACAGACGTCCTCCTCCCTTTGGGGTCCATTGTGGGCTACTCAAGTAGGTAGCTAAGAATCCTTCTCTGGGCCTCCAAAGGGACTCGAACAATCTCAAGGGTATGCCTTTCTGTCAGGACTGGAGAGATCCTTGCTCATTCTGTCAGGGATATGATTGCTGACCAAACAAGTGAGCACAGTCAGTCATCCCAGCCAACTCACTAGATACAGTGGCAAGCAGAAACACTGGAATGGCACCCAGGATTTGGGGATAGATTTATTTAAGCTGATGAATTGTGATCGGGATCATTCCCAGAATATTAAAACCTCGGTCTTTGGTGGTAGAACAAAGATAATATAGAATGGGCTTGTATAGGATAAGAAAGCAGGAAGTACAGAGGCAGAATGGCTTGTGAATTTGGGATGTGGTTTTACAATATGCATCACAGTTACCAGCTGTGCATCACAGTGATCAGCCATTTCTAAGAAATAAAAGTAACAGGAACTAGTACCTGGGTAACTAACAAATGTGTGTGTGGGGGGGGGGCATTTTCTGTTAGACTTAATTAGAGAGATTCTATTTGCAAGATGAGACAAATCATTTTAGGCCAGAAACCAATGTTCTGAGATGCTGGGTGAGAAAGTGCATTCTGTTAGCAATCCTTTATTACCACTTCTACATGCAGTTCCTCCATCGATAAATATATTAGAGATATTTTGCAGATCAGCATCTTAAAGGGATGCCAAAAAGTAATTTCCTCCGCAGATTTGCACCTGTTGATCTAGCCCTGATGGAAATACCTTATATGGTTTAAACTCTGCTGAGCAACTAGTTTGTGTGTATAGTTTTTGGGACTCATATTTGGTCAGTCTCCTCTTCCAGGCTGGGCTGGGACTTGTGCTTCTTCTGCCTCAGTCTCCTGCAGTACTGGGATTAAAGTTGTGTGCCAATGTGCCTGGCTTAAAGCCTTTTTCTTATGTCACCTTGGAAAATGTAAAATACCTTTGTCCAGACTGCCTTGACTCCTTCTTTAACTTTTCATTCTTGTTTAAAGGCATTTTATGCAAATAGCTTCCTCTTTGGCTACCTCCTCCTCCTTTGCCACTTCTTCTTCTTTTTTTTTTTGTCTTTTTGAGACAGGGTCTCACTGTACAGTTCAGGCTGGCCTTGAGCTCAGTTTTGTAGCCCAGGCTGGTCTCGAACTCTCACAGATCCTCCTGCCTCAGCCTCCCGAGTGCTGAGATTACAGGTGTGCCCGGCTCCCACTTCTTTTTATCTTCTGCTCCAGGTTCCCTTGTGTGATAACGTCAGTGATTTCTTACCCCGTAAAGTAACAATTATTGGGCTTTCCTTTAAGAGCTGGTTTTTATTGTTGTGGTCCTACATAAATTAAAAAAATATTTTGGACAAAATTCATAGTATGTCTGGTGGCCAGGGATGTGCATCACTTAATCAATTTGCCAAATAATAAAGATCATCTTGTTACAGGAATAAACACAGGTTAAATCACAAAGGACATTAACTATATGTAGAAATTAAAACAAAGAGACACTAGGGAGTTACACCATGCCTAACCAAATAAAGTGCCTATATGTATTTTTATTAAAGTTAGTGCAATATATAATTAGTATTACTCAGTTATAACATTAGTACTAATGAACAAATTGCTGGCCTTGAGCTCCTAACTATATTTCTGAGCATTTACAATGTGAGGTACCAGTGGTACTTTAAATTTATCATCTTCACCCCAAATTCAGCATCTCTGGAGACCCTCAATCTTTCTCCACCTTGGTTCTTCCTGTGTCCCCTCCCTCGGTCCTCAACATCACTGTGCTCAGGCCTATTCTGCATCCTGTGGTCACCCAGTCATTGAGTCCCCTGCTTCAGTCCAAAATCCCTGCAGGCCCAACTCTTCTTTCTGACCCTAAAGCCACTGCAGATCCCAACTTCGCTCCCATTTACCTGAGATATCCAGTGGGGCATGTGCACACTTCAGGGTGTGCATAACAGTGTGGTTTTTTTTTTTTTTATTACTTTATCTCTTAATATTTGAGGCTTTGTCATATGCATGTCAGTAGATACCCATGTGAATAAATAGTAACTACACATAGGACCAGGCTCATGGTTTTGAGTGGAGTATGTAAGTGAAATGACTTCCAGATGTTCACTCTAGATTATTCTGGTTTGTTACTCTGCCTTCAGCCTAATTTCCCCACTGTTCTATCATTCACCCATTTTAATATAAGTAAGGCATAAAAAGTAAAATAAACACTATGTCTCAGATACTATTTTTCATTTAAAACAATGGGATGAATGAGTTGATTCTCTTATGGGGATCCCCAAGTTGGTCCCCTGGGGGTGCTGATCTGCTTTGCCAAGTCTGCGTGGCCACAGTCTGATGCTCTGTTCCAGCCAGTCAGAGCAGACAGGTAGCTGGGCTCTAGTGCCACCACAAGATATACTGCATTCTGCTTCTCCGATCTCATCTGTGTCACCTGACATCGAACAACCAATCCTGTCACAACTAATTGGAAGTAGACCTCTAGACACTATGTTCTTTATAAAATAAAATCCACACTTTGGGGAGGATAAGGGAGAATAGTATACAGGAAAGGGGGCTCCCTAGGGTGTGTGGAGCTCTGTGTGTCTCTGTATCTGCTAGGAAAAAGGAAGGAGGGAGAGGAGCATAATATTAGTGCTTTGAAGTAAATGAAGAGATTAAAGTCTTGATGTTATCACATGTGCCTCTGGGGAAAGGAGTTACTATGCCTCTAGGCCTCCGGTTCCCAACCTGTTAAATGACATCGTAATATTTGTCTCCTATGATAACAAAATAATACATGCAATGTATATGGGATCAGTGGGCCTTTAATAAATGCCAGTTCTTTTCTCTTCTAACATTTGGACTTCCCTAGGAAGTCTTAGGACATCTACTGGTGGTATATTGCTGTGGTTTGGATATGTCCCCCAAGTTCCTGTGTTAAAAACTTAACTTCCAAGGTCATGATATTGGGAGCAGAGACAGAGTGGATTTATGCTGTGACTGCAGGAGTGGATTCGTTGTGACAAGAGTGGGCTGTTATTGAACTCCACTTAGCCCCTGTCATTCTTGCAGGCTCTTGTCCTTCTGCACTTGGCATGGGGTGATGGGCCACATATTGTGGAGGGCCACCTGAGCAGCTCTCCTTGAAGGAAGAGCAACTGTGTCTATTTTGACTGAGTCTGGCCCTATTTCCTTGTATTGATATGTAAGAGCTGACTAGGACTTTTGTTTATCCTCTCAATTGGCCTTAAGCAATGTATATTGGTCTAGCTGAGGTGTTGGTGATAGTCTTTGAAGGTGGTATGCGTGTCTCCATGGTAACCTGTACCTGCTGCTCCTTAATGTGAGCCGGGTCAAGACAGGTTGAAGAGCCAATGCTCCCAACTACCAGCTGGGAAGGAGCCTGGAGACAGAGGCTATGACTTCCTGGGACTTGAAAGATTACATTAAGGTTAAGCACCAGACTACCCAAAACATTAGATACTATCCAAATAGCCTTATGCAGATTGCTCTCTCTGCATATCCTCTGCAGGTGGCAGATGTAAATGTAGGACCCCCATCTAGCTCAGCTCACAGTATTCACTACCTTCCACAATTCCCAGTCATTTCTCCTCCAGCCACTCCTCCACTGAATAAAGCCGGGTAAGGCCTTGGATAGCTCTCTTTGTTCCAGAGAACCTTCTTTGTGGCTGGACTTAGAGCCCCCCGACTCCCCAATAATTACGTTGTTTTAGTGTAAATATGTTTTAGTGTTTTTATTTTCACCCTGGGTTGCATGGGAAGTGGTAGATTGGAATCACCTTGGTGAGATTCCGATAATGTGACTTTGGGATTGCAAATGCTGACTTCTTGGATCAGAACAAGGGCCTAGAAGGGACTCCTACAACATATGACTTTGCTCTGTATGGCACCATATTCTTGATCTTCCAAACTCGGGACTGCAGACTAGCAACTACCACTACATTACAACCAACCTCATTTCCATGAGATAATACTTGCAGAGAGTACTCGATACAACTCAGAAAACTAAAGCAGCACCTTTATTTTATACATACAAACAGTATAAAATGTTTATTATGTAAGAGCTGTGTTTTGTTTACAATATATTATATTGCTTCAAGCCAATGCAAAAACTTCATACATTATATTCCCTATTTCATCATGTTTACAATATATTATGTTGTTTAAATGCTACTACCAGAGTGTGATGGGGGGGGTGTTTCTGTTTTTGATACTGAAGTCAATGGAATGATGGTAAGGTCAAATATATTGTAGGAGAGCTTAAAAATACAGTCAATAAAAATGTAACAAACATCTAAATATATGACAGTAACGTTTGAAATGTTGTAACCTCAACCCTATTAAGTGCTTCATCCAAATCCTTGTGATGTATGCATTTTTGCCCAATTTAACCTCTCTAATGTTCCCCAGCCCCTCCACACCATGACTGTATTGTAATTTTGCAAATACCTGCCAACTACACACTGAAAAGACAGCATTTTAACCTGACCAACTGACATAATATAAAATCTGTCCCAGAGGACTGGAAGAAGAAAATCTATACCATCGTGCTACAGACATACTTAGGAAACTTGAAAGGAAGAGTAAATATCAGCTCAGTGATTTATAATGAAGCTAATAAAATTCAGGCCAGTATTCTTAAGTGTAATGAACATTATTTGAACATTGAACACATGAAAGGTTAACAAAGGCTATGAACTTGGTGTAATTTAAAACGTTTCAGATGTCGTGGTTCACCAGATGTAATTGGATTCAGGTGGATCCTGCGGCTCCTCAGCCTTTTTAAGTGAAGGCGTGTGCTGCTGCCGGAGCCGGGCGCCTGCTGGCCTCAGGGCATGGAGGAGGCTGGCTCCGTACCCTGCAAAATTATTCACAGCTTAAAAGAAAAGAAACTACAAAAACAGGCTCTTCAGATTCATCATTAGCCATCCAAACAAAATCTTATTTTCCCTTTTCAACCGAGAGTGAACAAGCACTACGACAACAAAAAGCTCCCTCAATGATGAGACTCTATAGATCCAATAGTTCTGTTAAAAGAAATTCATTCTACAACCTCCATCACATACACCTTCTGCTTTTTACAGGGTCTCAACACGCAACTCTGGCTTGTCGTGAGCCTCCTGTTTTCAGACTCCCTGGTTCTAGGGTTACAGGCGTGCACTACCACGCCCAGTCTCTGTGGCTGGCTCAGCATGCTGGGGCTGGGGCTGGTGCAGCATGTGGTATTGGGGATTGAACCCTGGTTCCTGCACTTGCCTAAGCAGGCACTTAACCTGCTGAGCTATCTCAATGGCCCTCACTGAGCCCTTTCAAAAGGTTTCAGATGCGAGTTAGCTTATAGTGACCCAATTCCATTTAACACCTTAAATTCTTCATGCACAACCCATGATGAAGTGTGGCTGCCACACTTATACAAAACAGAAATTTTATGATAATTAAAGACTGCCTCTATGTGTATTAGAAAAGCAGTTACAATTTGAACTGGTTCCTTAGTTTGTGAATTTCCATCAAGGCATCATCTGCCCACTTCCAGTTCAGCTTTAAGTGAAATGTAAACCTGAATCCACAACTTGAGATATGTATGTGTGAGCTTGTCGAGGTACTTGGGGCACTGACTCATTTCTGGTTTCCCAAAACTGATCTGAGATAGCAATTATGTCTTAAGAATTTGTCTCCATTTTCCTATGCATCAGAGTCAAGCTTGGCACTTTGTTCCTTGTGGTTTTTAAAATGCAAGCCTGCTGTTAAACAACCAGTGAGAACAGAGTACTTGTTTCCGAACATGTTTCTTTGAATTGTCAGCATGTAGGCTAGTAGCTCAGGGGCTGGTCAGTGTTCGAGCCAACAATGCGCTGGAGTAATTCCCGACCACTGTGCTTGACTCGCCACCCATGAAGCCCAAACCTCCCTGCTGGTAAGGGTGAGCCTAAGCAGGGACGGCTGTCTCCAGGATGCTGCTTCATGCTCCAATGCCTGGTTGCCTAGGACCTCCCAATGTGCCAATCCACTGGGAGTTTATGCTTTGCAGAACTCCATGACTCAGAGCTTCCTTGTCACCTCTGTCTGGTGAAAATAAAGCCCATCCTTTCAGCTTGATTATTTTGGTTAATGTTTTAAATGGTAGAATGATCTTTTCTGGAAAACATAAATGCATTTGGATCAAGCACTGAGGTACCTGGGTTGAATGCCTTTCCCTAAAAGAAGTACAGTGGTATGGGTTACAGTTGGGGCTGATGTGGAGCTGTGAAGACTTGTCAGTCATTTACCTCTTGCTCTACTACAGGAAAGCCCTGACCTTACTTACTTTTTGGAAGAGTAACTGGGAGTGCCAGTGGAAACAGAGGCCTTATGACGCCCTCTTGTCATTCTTTTTTTTTTTTTTTTTTTTTCTCTCAGAACTGGGGATCAAACTCAGGACCTTGCACTTGTCAGGCAGGCACTTGTGCCCCTCCGTTATCGCCCCGGCCCGCCTCTTGTCATTCTTAATGATCACCAAGTCCAAGTGTAAGACTCAAAAGACCTTTGCAAGGGAGCACTCTCTAGTCTCATCTCAGGTTCAAGGACTCAAGAATCTCTAGGCAGAAGGACTTCTGGAAAGTTACTGATTTGAGGACAAGCCCTGGGCTTGAGGATAGCATAAATGGCTTACACTTTTCCAAAATCATTCTAGAAATGGTCTCTTATAGGTCTTTCAGTCCTCAGGGTTCTCCAAAAGTATGTTCAGAACTTATGTTTTAATTGGTATGTGGAACTACCATTCATCTATGACCACTGTGTACAGAGCTGTTTCCCAGAGGAGCTGCACCTTCTCCTCCTGCACTGTGTCCATCTGCAGCTCATTCAACCACCCAGCTAGTGTAGGGAGTGCAAGACAATTGGGTCAATGGTACAGCTCATCTAGAACAAACACCAAGCTACTACCTCAAACGAACATGATGTCCACATGTAAATTTGTTATATATACATCAGAATAATATAATGTGAACATTACAAAGTATGTGCAAAATTATAACTTAGAAATTTTTCAATAAATGCAGTCATTTATATACTAAATATATCTGAACATAAATATATATTACACAATATTTAAATGTTACAACTTCCCTCATCAGATGCACTCATAATTTCCACATTCATTGGCCAGCATTCACCACTCTTTGTAGATTACTGATTTAGAAGAACGTGTGATGGGCAATTTGTTAAGTCTGTATCCATTATTTTGGAGACACAATGACAGGCATGCCCAGACTTTTGTTAAAAAAGAATGTTATGTGGGTGAAGCCTTAGTTTCCTCAAAGCCAGGGACAGTGAGCCATGCTTAGGATACTGAGTTCCAGGTGCCAGAAGTACTACACTGTTATCTTGTTCACTTTCTAATTGAGTTTCCCTCCCACTAGGACACAAACTCTGTGAAAAGTGGTCTTTCTGGTTGCTGATGTGTCTCCAGTACCTGGATTCCTGCCTAGCATAAAGGAGACACCAATCAGTACTGGACAGATGGATTTAGCAAGCTCCATTTCATGCACAAAATATGGGATGGTGAGATAGTTCAGCGGTCTAAAGCACCTGCTCAGGCAAGCTTTGGCAGCTGCAGGGCACCACACTTCGATCCCTGGCACTGCATGCCATTCCAGCCCTGCTCTGGCTAGTCATGTCCTGAAGCGGGCTGAGCTGGCCAAAATAAATAAATGGATAGATAGATAGGTAGATAGATAGGCAGATAGATAGATGATAGATAAAATAGTCTAGTGATTTATCTATGTTACTATTTCATATTTAGTGGTCAGTGAAAGACACAATTCTATCATAGGATCTCTACCATGAAGAGCTCCACATACCTTTCTTTTTCCTCAAAAGTTCTTATTTAAAACATTATATTAAATGTAATTTAAAGATTTTAAATAGAAAAACTTCACATTTTATACCTGTTGATCTTGAATTTTAACATCAGAGGTATGTAGCTACTGATTCTACATTTGATTTCAAATCTTCATCTAGATGATCGCTTCTTTCACAGTTAAGGTTCTGTATCACCAACTTAACTTGTGTCACTAATTTAACCTAGAAAAACTGTGGCTGCATTTTACAGAGCTGGTGACATTTTGTAACGATGTCTTCTAATTCCCAGATGTAATTCTACATTCAGAGAATAAGGGAGTAGGGGTGGGTCCCTGCCCATGACTTGATAAGCAGGGCTGAGTTACAGGTTGTCTGTGAGCCTGTAGAGCCCCAGAAGCAGAACTGAGAGAGGCTGGTGCCCTGAATGGTCTCTCACTCACTTTTATTGCAGTGCCTTCCATGCCAGCCTTCCTGACACTGGCACTTGTTGGGTTCGTGGCAGGTTCCATGTGCCCCACAGCCAGGCTCACAGACAGCTGCAGGCAAAGGAAGAAAGGTTTTGTGAGCGTTCTCATCTCAACAGAAGTATATAGCTACTTTCTCTGCAGTTCATAAAATGGGTTAAATTTGACTTCATTTCCTATTTTTTTTTCCCTAAGTCAATTACCAGGTAAAAGTCAATTCTGGACTTTTGAAAATTCCTAATAGTGATCTTAGAGTAAGCATCATGTTTCTCATTCATGAAAGAGTCTCAGTAGAATGTTGCAACACATGGACTGTGAAAGGTTATTTTCTTTAAGAAAATATCTTTGAAGAAAAAAACGTGTAAATTTTACACACATGGATTCCATACAATTCCAGTGGCCTGCATAAAGGAGACATATATGTCAGTAAAGAAAGGTTAACCATGATCCATAGCCAACATGGGACAGCGTAGACACTTCGTGGTGAGAGAAGGCTGTTATTTCAGTTTTATGGTACCCAGGTTGACATGTCCATTATACTTACGCTTAGAACACAGGTCTCCTTGGTAACCTTTGGAGCACTTGCATTTACTTTTACCAATGCATTTACCTCCATTTTGGCACGGCTGTGAGCATTTGCCTGAAAAATAGAGAAGAACGCAAGTAAACAGGGCCTCAGCACCCCACTGAGTGGTACTTCCATCTTTTAACAAAGTAACAAGGCTTTGAGAGGATAAATACATTGAAATCGCAGCTGTTTCTATCTATTTCAGGTCTATTGTAGCTTTTAGGTTGTTTTATTTTTGGAACAGATAGGCTAATGCCTTTACTTACTCATATACATCTTTTTCCATTCATTCATCTTTCCATTTCCATTCATCTTTTTTGGATGAATGTTTCATCCAAATGCTGTATTTCCATTACCATTTTTATAAAAAAAAATCATTGATTTGACTCAAGTAACTTAAGATATACCCTACTGGAAGCTAATATTAAACTGACAAAGAATGTCTCCACTAAATTATCTTTTTCTTTCTCATACAGGGTCTTGCCCTGCATTTCAGGCTGGTCTTAAACTCACTAGGTAGTTCAAGCTAGCCTCAAACTTACAACCGTCCTCCTGCCTCAGCATCAAAAGTGCTAGACTACATGTGTGCAAGTGCTACCATGCCTGGCAATGATCTTTTCATGCATCTTGGTTTTTGAATGTTACTTTTTCTGAAAGCAAGCCTATGACCTGTATCTGGTGATACATCTTAGCTTAGGATCCTCTTGGAAGCAGAGCTCATATTTTGGGCAAACAAGGAAAACTAGTAGGGCCTTTGTCCTTATCCAATTCAACTTCCATCCTCTCAATCCTTCCTTTTACAGCCAAGGAAAGCTTGGTTTGTTTGTTTGTTTTTTAGAGAGGTCTCCCTATGTAGTTCATGCTGGCCTTGAACTCACAAGGATCCTCTTGCTTCAGCCTCCAAGTTTTGGGATTGCAGGCATGCACCAACATACCAGTCAGGAAAGCTTTAAAAGAAGCAAACTGGCACATATATTTATTGACATGTACTATTCCTGACAAACAGTGAAAAGCATTTTACTAAAAACATTCTTCTTCTTACCTATCCAAAAGGACTTTATTTGTAATAAACTGATCAAAGCAGCGCTTAGTCGTTATAGAAATGCTACAGGCATAACAATGTTGAAATGCTGGCATCTATCACAAACCTAGAATACTATCAGAATTCAAGTGGTTTTCTGAAGCAAGTGTACATCAGGAAAAATAGTTGAGACAAACTTTATAATAGAACACTAAAAAAAAAAATAATGGAACACTATCTTTCCATTGAAATCCAAACAAGGTCCCTTTTGCTAGGTTTATATAAAGAATATCATTTACTCCATAGTTAGATTTCAACTCTTACCTAAAAGAAAGGAATATTTAACTCCAAATTGCTACTGCATCAAATAAACATCTGAGGGCTGGCCAGATAGCTCAGTAGACTAAAGTGCCTGCTTAGGCGGAGCACAGCTGCTGGGGTTCAATCCCCTACGTGCTATGCCAGCCCCACCCCTGGAGCATGCAGAGACAGTGATTGAGACTGGGTGTGATGGTGCATGCCTGTAATCCCAGCGCTTGGGAGGCTGAAAATAGAAGAACCACTATGAGTCTGATCTATATACTGAGACCATGTAGACCTTGTAGATTAGCGGTTCTCAACATGTGGGTCGCAATCCCGGTGGGGGTTGAATGACCAAAACACAGGGGTCACCTAAAGCCATCAGAAAATACATATTTAAACCCATGCTATGCCGTAGTGAAATGTTATTTATTGGAATTAGTAAATAAATATTTCTCAACATATAATTAAATATTGTTTTTGTGATTAATCGCTATGTTTAAATTATGTTTGATTTGGAGCAATGAGAATACATAATGCATATCAGGTATTTACATTCTGAATCATAACTGTAGCAAAATTACAGTTTTGAAGTAGCCACCAAAATTATTTCTTGGTTTGGGGTCACTGCAACATGAGGAACTGTATTGTGGGGTCACAGCATTAGAAAGGTTGAGAACCACTGCTGTAGATCCTGTACCAAAAAAAAAAAAAAAAAAAAAAAAAAAAAT